>JASAND010008410.1:0-73110 GCA_030248195.1 Trissonchulus latispiculum
TACTTCGTTCAGTTGTGTATTACTCCGTAGGGAGAAAAGACTTTTGACAGGTTTGAGTCCTCAGTGTGTTATTCCTATGAGCCTGCTAGAAGGCTGCTAATAGGGAGAGAAAGACTTTTGACAGCTTCTGAGTCCTCAGTGTGTTATTCATATGAGCCTGCTAGTAGGAGAGAAAAAATTTTAAAGCAAGCAGGCAGCTAATGAGAGAACGACTTTTGACAGGTTTGAGTCCTCAGTGTGCTAAAGATATGAGCCTAACGCTAGAAGGCATCTAACATCAGTATACTCTGAAGTACGTAACTAACAATCTTGTCTTCTTTAAGTGTTTGTTACATGTCTTCTGTTTCAAGGTTAGTACAAAGGTCCAGATGAAGAAATTCAATAGGAGACAAGAAATAGAAAATTTTTAGTTGATAAGGAAGAAAATTTTGCAATAATATTTTTGGTCTATACGATGCTGAGGTAGGTAGGTAAGAGGTAGATAGATAAGAATCTATTGGCAAGCGGAATGTGCCTAGGGTTCGTATCCCCATGGAATCACCAAAACTGCAAAGAACATTTACAATTATTGACAATATAGCTTTGCTAATGTGTAACCATTCACTATTACTATAATTACCATTAATGCATAACACTGTAAGCCATTATTATTCAATAACAGTGCAGTATTGCATAATCACCTAGACTGATAAATATTAGAGGGTATATTATTACTATATGGTATTAGATACCGTACTACGTAGGTAAACCATTGCATAACACTGGTATTAACACTGTAAATTTATAAATAAACATGTTACAAACAATGCACTTTGGTAAAGGTCAGGCAGTTAAATGAAAACACGGTTTTTGAGCATTTCTGCTTCTAGCCAGTACAGCATATTGTAGATAGGTTGAATACTTCTGCGATATCTTTTGTATTCGTAGGTCTCTCTCATCTTATCCCTGACTGCATCAATTTCGTAGATATGAGGTCTTGGTGGTAGTCCGCATTCACGTCTGATCAGATGTTCGTCGCCGTGACATAACGTGCCGTAGGCTTTACGAGATACCTCCTCAATGGCAGTACGTGGATCAGGACATTGTGAGCTTGTCCAGGACTCACTGCCTATAGTCATGACTGCAACATAATGACCGGTAATCTCAATGCGAATAGGTGGACTTTGTCGCAGTACCTTTTTGTAACAGTTCGTACAACAGGCTTCGGGCCGACATGATGCACTAATGAACTTTAAACCTTATCACCTTCTTATTAACTAAAGTCCTTGCATCTGATAGGGCAGACTCACTTCGAGCGCCAGTTAATATGACCTTGCCAGTGTGAAAGATGAGTGCAGTGACTTTGGCAATCTTACCGATGAGACCATTAAATAGCTCTGGTTCATAGCAAACTTGATGGGTATGCCTGATACTTTCATATAAATGCCTTAGGTCTATATACCTGCCAACTGAGAAGGATCCAACCAGGTTCACCACTTCGTCTTAATACCGACATTAAGAGTGCCTGCTAGTTGACGAATACACTGTTTAGCTCGTTCGATTGATTTACATCCGAGACAAACAAAACTACCTCTCGTGAACAGTTGGAAAGTTGCCTCTTCGTGCTTCAGACTACCACCAATAAATCCTCGATAGAGTCTAATGTTAGGAATGTTCGTTAGCTGAAGTTCCCTGTCAAAGCGTCCACTGAGAACAACATGAACAATCATTCTTATCCCCTTGGTATCCTTATTAATATCACATCTCCCTCACTTATTAATGTGGAACACTAAGGTATCACCCCACGTCTATAAAAAGCATGGTAGTAGGGCTAATACAAAGACGGCATCTAAATTCTATGGTAATAAGAAGCGAATAGAGGTACTGTTAAAGTGCGCCGTACAAGATCCTGACTATGGCTACTGGTGCAAATTCCCAAGAAGGGCATTCCTTTTTAAACTATACGAAACTCCAATTGGTCAAAGGAGTTCCCTGTATAATCATAAGCCTCCTCATAAAATTTTTATTGTCTACGATTGTATTAGCGATTTTGTTGTCACAGCATACCCAGTGTAAACTACCACCACTGAAGGATTCGGTCACGGTAGACAATGCCATCTTTATTCATAATGGTTGGACTGAGCACTCAACGAGGTCGAAAACATACCTATACCGAATGTTAGCTCATTTGGTCGTTTTAAGAATGTTAAAATGATCCCAGAATGTTAAAAAGCACCAAAATAGCATATTTGGAAAGATTCATCTACTTTCATAAAGAATTGAATATAGGGTCAAATTTACACAAAAGGAAACCACCAACCGCCTTAACGTGAACAGAAAACCGCAAACTCAAAATTCGCATATTTTCTTCAAAAATGGCATGTATGATTCTGAATATCTGTAAAAAGTGGATGTTTGAAAAGAATAAATAATACCGTTGCTTTAGTAAAGCTTTTTCTGAAATTCGACAAGACTTAGCTTTTAAATTATTTCCAAAGTCTTAATACCGTCAGCGTCAAGTAACAGTACAGAATGCATGAATTGCATTAATGCATTAATTAAAATAAAATAGTAATTTAAAACTAGTGTATAATGCTTTTACTTTAGAACTAAACATGCAGAAGTTACAAAAATAAGAGGTTAAAATAATTGTATAATGTCAGTAAAGCTACATATGTGTTGGCAAACATATATAAAGCTACAGTGGCACTGCAACATAATCTGAACGGGTTTCATATAACTTACTGTACTAAACAGAACAGTGTAAAGTTAGAGGGGGGAAAAATATTTAGGGGGGAGGAAATATTTCACCATATTAGGGGGGAAAATATTTCACCTTATTGCTCCGAGGGGGGGGGGAAATATTTCACCTTATAGGGGGGAAAAATATTTGGGGGGAAGAATATTTCACGACACCGGCCTGTATCTGGTAGGCAGGCCTGTCACCGGCAGACCGGCCGGCCTGTCAACGGCCGGCCCATTCGGTGCACAACACTAGCTGCCGCCCCACAGACTCCCCGCTCTTATCCTTACATTATTTCTCCTTTACGCCTTGGCCACCTATCTTAACTTGGTTAGTTGTTCCGCTACTACGTATGTATATACCTACGTACTCTTATGCTTAACATTTCTAGTTTTACTTATTTTATTTATATTTGCATTTTCCTTATTTAATAATTTCTTTGAAAATCCACCGCTAGGGCGAAGTTTCTTTAGCAAACCCATCAAGTTAGTTCGATGTGGCAGTTGAAATTTCAAGGTAACTTTAGCAATTATTTGTACAAAACTTAGCCAATATTAATTTATTACAAGGCTAGTTTTTAAAAAATTTTTCGGCTTAGGCTTAGAGCCTCCGTTGTTCCTGTGGCTTGCGACGTCAACAAGAAAAGTGTGTCTTCGGTGACCCTTGCAAATTGCTAAACTTTTTCAATCTGAAAGTACTAACTTTGACCAGCTGCTGCCTCATTTGGGTGTATGAACATGTGGGGGCCTTAAATATTTTATTAATTTCAAAGAATGTTCTGTAAAAATTCCACGAGTTGCGAAATAAAGAAATCTCTCAGGTTCTGGGGGGCTACGCCCCTAAACCCCCGCATGATTTTTGCGTTCCCCCACCCGAAATTTTTTCTGGCTGCGCTTGTGCGCTAAGCAATAGACAACTATTATAATTTATTCGCATAATAACAAATTTTATTCCAATACACTAAAATAACGCGTTAAATACCACTTATATTAGCGCTGCGCAAAATTTTAGATTCTGAACACAACTTTTCTTAGCTGGACACAAGTTTGACACAGTCCCGATTTTCAAAAAATCCTGAATTCAAGGTGCTGGCATTCAATGCCTGGGCCCAACTCTATTTATGGGTAGTTTATGCTAGCGGCTAGCCCTAAAACATTCGTTCATTTCTGGTCTACATTTATTTTGCACTTTATTAACAATAAGACACGTTTCAAGTCGGTGATGTAATGGAGATCAAAATGTCAAAAGTGATATAATTGAGAGAATACGTCTATTAATTAGTCAATCAGTTAATCTTTTCGTAAACTTCGTATTTATAGCGGGTTCCATTTTCTTCTTGAATTTCTGAAGTTATTTCAGGTACACTGAAACAAAAATGACAGTAATAACAGGATTTTTATGAAGCAATCAATGAATGCGCCAGTGATTGACCGGAGTTCCGGTTCTGGCTATTTTGACCGGCCCGGAACGTTTTGCTCATTTTAAAATTTAATAAACAAACACAAAACTGCCAGAAATTTGTGATTTTGAACGTACTTAACGCAAACCAAGTGAAATACAAAAGTACGACTAAAATATATATGTTTATAATTAAAAAGCACAGTTGTCCCTGTCCGGAATCCAAAACCAAAACCTCACACTTTTGACTTCTCCCATACATAATAATTATAACTGGCTATTGTTATATACGAAAAAATTATATCAAAGCAGAAATACCTAATCAATCGATATTGTGATTTGTCAAAATCAGGAAAGTAAGCATCACAGTCAAATTTGGCAAAAATCCTGGTTAGATAAATCCGTTTGCATGCGGGCGACGACAGAGCAGCCTAGAGTTAGTAACGAATATATATTAAATGTGGACGGGAGAAAGAGAAATAGATAGATATGTTTAGCTGTCAGTCACGTTAAGTACAAGTTGCAAGAAAGCAACACAAGCAGTTTGAAATTTGCAGCAAGTCCAAGTAATTGTAACTCAAACTTCCAACTCGCAGACTTTTAATAACGTTGAATCCTGCTAAACTCACAGAGTAAACTTCGGCACCACCTAGGTTATAGATGGACTCAATCTGATCCAAATAAGGAGGACTGTGAATCAAATCCAGAGCTTTTTCTAGACTCTCACAGACATGTTCAGCACCTTCGATCTCTCTAAATAATACAGGAAGACGTACAATTCATTAAATAACAGTAAAAGCTAAACATGTCGCAACAAAAACATGTCAGAAAGAAAATAAACAATGCCTTGCCGTGTTAATCGGTAAAATTGTTTATATACACAGAATAGAAAAATATATAACAGAATTGCCTGAGTTTACTTTGTGGATCTACTGAGAATTGGGTGAGTGGTAGGAGTAGGGTGAGGTAGTTAGTTGGTACAACCGTTAGTCTTCACCCTGTTAGCTTTTACTGTTATTTAATGAATTGTACGTCCCTGTATTTAGTAGAAATCGAAGGTGCTGAACATGTCTGTGAGAGTCTAGAAAAAGCTCTGGATTTGATTCACAGTCCTCCTATTTGGACTGTATTGAGTCCATCTTTAAACCAGGTGGTGCCGAAGTTCTATCTCGTGAGGTTAGCAGGCATCTTCCACCGTTATTAAAAATCTGCGAGTTTGGAAGCTTGATATAGCATTATTTGGACTTGCTACAACGTCAAACTACCTGTGTTTATTTGTTGCAACTTGTACTTAACGTGACTGACAGCTAAACATATCTATCTATTTCTCTTTTTATTTATTATTTATTATTTTCTCTTTCTCCTGTCCACATTTACTAGATGTTCGTTACTAACTCTAGGCTGCTTTGTCGTCGCCCGCATGCAAACGGATTTATCTAACCAGGATTTTTGCCAAATTTGACTGTGATGCTTACTTTCCTGATTTTGACAAATCAGAATATCGATTGATTAGGTATTTCTGCTTTGATATAAGTTTTCGTCTATAACAATAGCAGTTATAATTATTATCTATGGGAGAAGCCAAAAGTGTGAGGTTTTGGTTTTGGAGACCGGACAAGGACAACTGTGCTTTTTAATTATAAACATATATATTTTAGTCGTACTTTTGTATTTCAATGTGGGTTACGTTAAGCATGCTCAAAATCACAAATTTCTGAAGTTTTTGCCTTTTTATTAAATTTTAAAATGAGCAAAACGTTCCGGGCCGGTCTAAACAGCCAGAACCGGAACTCCGGTCAATCACTGGTGCATCATTGATTGCTTCATAAAAAACCTCGTTGTTTGACTGTCATTTTTGTTTCAGTGTACCTGAAATAACTTCAGAAATTCAAGAAGAAAATGGAACCTCTATAAATACGAAGTTTACGAAAAGATTAACTGATTGACTAATTAATGTGACGTATTCTCTCAATTATATCACTTTTGACATTTTGATTCCATTATCATCACCGACTTGAAACGTGTCTTATTGTTAATAAAAAAGTGCAAATAATGAGATCAGAAATGAACGAATGTTTTAGGCTAGCCGCTAGCATAAACTACCCATAAATAGAAGTTGAGCCCAGGCATCGAATGCCAGCATCTTGAATTCAGGATTTTTTGAAAATCGGGACTGTGTCAAACTTGTGTTCAGCTGAGAAAAGTTGTGTTCAGAATCTAAAATTTTGCGCAGCGCTAACTATAAGTGTATTTCAACGCGTTATTTTAGTGTATTGGAATAAAATTTGCTATTATGCGAATAAATTATAATAGCATACTACTGTTTAATGCGCACACAATGTAGCCAGAAGAAATTTCGGGTGGGGGAACGCAAAAATCATGCGGGGGTTTAGGGGCGTAGCCCCCCAGAACCTGAGATTTTTTATTTCGCAACTCGTGGAATTTTACAGAGCATTCTTTGAAATTAATAAAATATTTAAGGCCCCCAACAAACCCGAGGTCGGTTTGAAAGTAGTTGCAGACGAGACACATGTGGCGCAGACAGGGATCAGGAATTTTTAAAAAGTTGGAGTTGTTGAGGGGTAAGAAATTAGGGTTTTAAAGAAATTTATAAGGAAAAAGTAAAACAGTGAGTGTGGTTTGAGTGACCGCTAAGACAGGGTGCGGGAAAGAGGCGCGGCGTAGTGGGGGGGGGGGGGGAGGGGGGAAAGTGGGTAGAGAGGGAATAGGAGGAAAGAAAGAGTAGTAGGGGGGTGTAAGGAGGGTTAATAGGGGTTTTATATTTTTGGAGGGAGGGGGGGGTGGGATTAAGGGTAAATAGTGGAGGGGGGTGTGTGAACTCAACGAGGTCAAAAGTCGAAACCATACCTATACCGAATGTTAGCTCATTTGGTCAAGTTTTAAGAATGTTAAAATGATCCCAGAATGCTAAAAAGCACCAAAATAGCATATTTGGAAAGATTCATCTACTTTCATAAAGAATTGAATATAAGGTCAAATTTACACAAAAGGAAACCACCACCTTAAGGTGAACAGAAAACGGCAAACTCAAAATTAGCACATTTTCCTCAAAAATGTCATGATTCATCTACTTTCATAAAGAATTGAATATAAGGTCAAATTTACACAAAAGGAAACCACCACCTTAAGGTGAACAGAAAACGGCAAACTCAAAATTAGCACATTTTTCTCAAAAATGTCATGTATTATTCTGAGTATCTGGGAAAAGTGGATGTTTGAAAAGAATAAATAATACCGTTTGCTTTAGTAAAACTTTTTCTGAAATTCGACAACCATTGACTTAACTTTTAAATTATTTCCAAAGTATTTATACCGTCAATTAACAGTACAGAATGCATGAATTGCATTAATGCATTAATTCAAATAAAATAGTAATTTAAAACCAGTGTATAATGCTTTTACTTTCGAAGTAAACATGCAGAAGTTACAAAAATAATAAGTTAAAATAATTGCATAATGGAGGGGGAAAATATTTAGGGGGGAGGAAATATTTCACCATATTAGGGGGAAAATATTTCACCTTATTGTTCGAGTGGGGGAAATATTTCACCTTATAGGGGGAAAAATATTTTGGGGAAGAATAGTTTCACGACACCGGCCTGTATCTGGTAGGCAGGCTTTATCACGAGAGACTATCACTTGTCAACGGCCGGCCCATTCGGTGCACAACACTAGCTGCGGCCCCGCAGACCCCCCGCTCTTATCTTTACATTATTTCTCCTTTAGGTCGCCTTGGCGACCTATATATCTTAACTTGGCTAACCCTTCCGCTAGTACGTATATAAGTATGTACCTACGTACCCTTATGCTTAACATTTCTATTTGTACTTATATATTTTATTTACATTTATATATATTTAACTTCATTTAATCCACCGGAAAATCCACCGAAATTTCTTTGGTAAGCCCATGAAGTTAGTTCGATTTGGCAGTTGAAATTTCAAGGTAAGTTTAGCCCTTATTCGTACAAAAATTAGACAATATTTTCGTATAAGGCTTGTTTTTAAAAATTCTTCTGCTTCTGGGGGGCTCCGCCTCCCAGACCCCCGTTGTTCCTGTGGCTTGCGATGCGACGTCAACAAGAAAGGTGTGTCATTGGTGGTCCTTGCAAATTGCTAAAACTTTTTCATCTGCAAGTAGTATATACATAGTTTGACTAGCTTCTGCCACATTTAAAAACGTGTATGAACATGTGGGGGTCCCTAAATATTTTTTAATTTAAAAATTCTTCACGAAAAAGAAAATCGCTCAGCTTCTGTGTCGCCCCGACCCCCCCCCGAGATAAAATTTTTGCGTTCATTTTTCTGGCTACGCTAGTGCTATGAACAATAGACAACTATAAATATATATATCTAGCCAACCCAGCTACCATTCTTAATTGCTCGGTAAATGGGTACCACTATTGTGGGAAGGTAACAGGAATCCGTGTAGGGCTTAACCCTGAAGGCCAGCCCCCTCCCGGATGTAGTCATTTTTGAGGTCGTTCCCCCACCCGAATCTACGGCTGTGTATCCGGGGATGAGCACCGGCACCCCTTGTCCCTGAAGCAGGGATGAAGATATTCTCCAGGGGTCACCTTTACCTTTACCTTTTTTATATATAACAGTCGCATAACAAATTTTATTCCAACACTAAAATAACGCGCTAAGTAACACTTATATTTGTGCTGCGCGACATTTTAGTTTCTGGACACAACTTTTCTTAGCTGGACACAAGTTTGACACAGTCCCAATTTCAAAAAATCCTGAATTCAAGGTGCTACATTCAAATTTGCCCAACTCTATTTATGGGTAGTTTATGCTGCTGCAGCCCGAAACATTCGTTCATTTCTGGTTCACATTTATTTTGCACTTTATTAACAATAAGACACGTTTCAAGTCGGTGATAATGGAGATCAAAATGTCAAAAGTGATATAATTGAGAGAATACGTCTATTAATTAGTCAATCAGTTAATCTTTTCGTAACCGTATTTATATTAGTTCCATTTTCCTTGAATTTCTAGTTATTTCAGGTACACTGAAACAAAAATGACAGTAATAACAGGATTTTTATGAAGCAATCAATGAATGCGCCAGTGGACTGAGTTCCGGTTCTATTATTTTGACCGGCCCGAACCGTTTTGCTCATTTTAAAATTTAACAAACAAACACAAAACTGCCAGAAATTTGTGATTTTGAACGTACTTAACGCAAACCAAGTGAAATACAAAAGTACGACTAAAATATATATGTTTAGAATAATTAAAAAGCACAGTTGTCCTTGTCCGGTCTCCAAAACTAAACTCGACTCCCTTATTTTCCCATAGATAATAATTATAACTGCTATTGTTATAGACGAAAAACTTATATCAAAAAAGAAATACCTAAAATCAATCGATATTCTGATTTGTCAAAAATCAGGAAAGTAAGCATCACAGTCAAATTTGGCAAAAATCCTGGCTTAGATAAATCCGTTTGCATGCGGGCGACGACAAAGCAGCCTAGAGTTAGTAACGAAATAATTGCAATGTGATATAAGAGAAAATAATAAATAATAAATAAAAAGAGAAATAGATAGATATGTTTAGCTGTCAGTCACGTTGGGTACAAGTTGCAACAAATAAACACAGGTAGTTTGAAATTTCAGCAAGTCCAAGTAATTGTAACTCAAACTTCCAACTCGCAGATTTTTAATAACGTTGAATCCTGCTAAACCCTATAGTAAACTTTGCACCACCTAGGTTAAAGATGGACTCAATCTGATCCCAAATATGAGGACTGTGAATCAAATCCAGGTGTTTTTCTAGACTCTCACAGACATGTTCAGCACCTTCGATTTCTCTAAATAATAAAGGAAGACTAACGTTGTTCTAAAAAAAAAAAAAAAGCAGTAGATTCACAAAGTAAACTCAGGCAATTCTGTTATATATTTTTCTATTCTTGTGTATATGAAACACTTCCTACTCGATTAAATACGGCAAGGCATTGTTTATTTTCTTTCTGACATGTTTTTGTTGCGACATGTTTAGCTTTTACTGTTATTTAAATGAATTGTACGTCTTCCTGTGTCATTTCTAGAAATCGAATGTCTTGAACATGTCTGTGAGAGTCTAGAAAAAGCTCTGGATTTGATTCACAGTCCTCCTTATTTGGATCAGATTGAGTCCATCTTTAACCTAGGTGGTGCCGAAGTTTACTCTGTGAGTTTAGCAGGATTCAACGTTATTAAAAATCTGCGAGTTGGAAGTTTGAGTTACAATTACTTGGACTTGCTACAAATTTCAAACTACCTGTGTTTATTTGTTGCAACTTGTACTTAACGTGACTGACAGCTAAACATATCTATCTATTTCTCTTTTTATTTATTATTTATTATTTTCTCTTTCTCCTGTCCACATTTACTAGATGTTCGTTACTAACTCTAGGCTGCTTTGTCGTCGCCCGCATGCAAACGGATTTATCTAACCAGGATTTTTGCCAAATTTGACTGTGATGCTTACTTTCCTGATTTTGACAAATCAGAATATCGATTGATTAGGTATTTCTGCTTTGATATAAGTTTTCGTCTATAACAATAGCAGTTATAATTATTATCTATGGGAGAAGCCAAAAGTGTGGAGGTTTTGGGCTTTGGCGAATCGGACAAGTGACAACTGTGCTTTTAATTATAAACATATATATTTTAGTCGTACTTTTGTATTTCCTTACTTGGTTTGCGTTAAGTACGTTCAAAATCACAAAATTTCGGGTAGTTTTGTGTTTGTTTATTAAATTTTAAAAATGAGCAAAACGTTCCAAGCCGGTCAAAATAGCCAGAACCGAACCCGGTCAATCACCGGCGCATTCATTGATTGCTTCATAAAAATCCTGTTATTACTGTCATTTTTGTTTCAGTGTATCTGAAATAACTCTCAGAAATTCAAGAAGAAAATGGAACTTATAAATACGAAGTTTACGAAAAGATTAACTGATTGACTAATTAATAGACAGTATTCTCCAATTATATCACTTTTGACATTTTGATCTCCATTACATCACCGACTTGAAACGTGTCTTATTATGTTAATAAGAGCAAAAATAAAATGTAGGACCAGAAAATGAACGAATGTTTTAGGGCTAGCTAGCATAAACTACCCACAAAAGAGTTGGGCCCAGGCATTGAATGCCAGCACCTTGAATTTATGATTTCTTTGAAAAATCGGGACCACGTCAAACTTGTGTCCAGCTAAGAAAAGTTGTGTTGTGAATCTTAAAATTTTGCGCAGCGCTATTATAAGTGGTATTTTAACGCGTTATTTTAGTGTATTGGAATAAAATTTGTTATTATGCGAATAAATTATAGCAGTTATCGATTGCTTAGCGCACAAGCGCAGCCAACTCGAAAAATTTCTGTGGGGGAACGCAAAAATCGGCAGTAATTAGGCGTAGCCTCTCAGAACCTGGAGAGAGATTTCTTTATTTCGCAACTTGTGGATTTTTTACAGAGCATTCTTTGAAATTAATAAAATATTTAAAGTAATCCCCCACATGTTCATACACCCAAATGAGGCAGCAGCTGGTCAAAGTTAGTACTTTCAGATTGAAAAAGTTTAGAAATTTGCAAGGGTCACCGAAGACACACTTTTCTTGAGCTGACGTCGCAAGCCACAGGAACAACGGAGGCCTCCAAGCCTAAGCCGAAAAATTTTTTAAAAACTAGCCTGTAATAAATTAATATTGGCTAAGTAGTGCACAAATAATTTACAAAGTTACCTTGAAATTTAAACTGCCACATCGAACTAACTTGATGGGTTTGCCTGAGAAAACTTCGCCCTAGCGGTGGATTTTCAAAGAAATTATTAAATAAGAGAAATGCAAATATAAATAAAATAAGTAAAACTAGAAATGTTAAGCATAAGAGTACGTGGCATATACATACGTAGTAGCGGAACAACTAACCATGTTAAGATAGGTGGCCAAGGCGTAAAGGAGAAATAATGTAAGGATAAGAGCGGGGAGTCTGTGGGGCGGCAGCCGGGTGTTGTGCACCCCATGGGCCGGGCCGCTGACAGGCCGGCCTGTCTGGCTGTGACAGGCCTGCCCACCGAGTTGCAGGCCGGTGTCGTGAAATATTCTTCCCCCGCAACATTTTTTCCCCCTATAAGGCGAAACATTTCCCCCCCCTCGGGATGCACTAAGGTGAAATATTTTCCCCCTAACATGGTGAAATATTTCCTCCCCCAAATATTTTTCCCCCTCTAACTTTACACTGTTCTGTTTATGTTGAATAAAGGAAATATGCATGAAACCCGATCAGATTATGTACAGTGCCACTGTAGCTTTATATATGTTTGCTAACACATATGTGCTTTACTTACTGATTATACAAATTATTTTAACCTCTTATTTTTTGTAACTTTGCATGTTTAGACTTAAAGCAAAAGCATTATACACTAGTTTTTGAAATGGCCATTTTATTTTAATTAATGCATTAATGCAATTCATGCATTCTGTACTCGTTACTTGACGCTGACGGTATTAAGACCTTGGAAATAATTTAAAAGCTAAGTCTTGTCGAATTTCAGAAAAAGCTCTCCTAAAGCAACGGTATTATTTATTCTTTTCAAACATCCACTTTTTACAGATATTCAGAATCATACATGCCATTTTTGAAGAAAATATGCGAATTTTTCGAGTTTGCGGTTTTCTGTTCACGTTAAGGCGGTTGGTGGTTTCCTTTTGTGTAAATTTGACCCTATATTCAATTCTTTATGAAAGTAGATGAATCTTTCCAAATATGCTATTTTGGTGCTTTTTAACATTCTGGGATCATTTTAACATTCTTAAAACGACCAAATGAGCTAACATTCGGTATAGGTATGTTTTCGACCTCGTTGAGTGCTCAGTCCAACCATTATGAATAAAGATGGCATTGTCTACCGTGACCGAATCCTTCAGTGGTGGTAGTTTACACTGGGTATGCTGTGACAACAAAATCGCTAATACAATCGTAGACAATAAAAATTTTATGAGGAGGCTTATGATTATACAGGGAACTCCTTTGACCAATTGGAGTTTCGTATAGTTTAAAAAGGAATGCCCTTCTTGGGAATTTGCACCAGTAGCCATAGTCAGGATCTTGTACGGCGCAGTTTAACAGTACCTCTATTCGCTTCTTATTACCATAGAATTTAGATGCCGTCTTTGTATTAGCCCTACTACCATGCTTTTTATAGACGTGGGGTGATACCTTAGTGTTCCACATTAATAAGTGAGGGTGATGTGATATTAATAAGGATACCAAGGGGATAACAATGATTGTTAATGTTGTTCTCAGTGGACGCTTTGACAGGGAACTTCAGCTAACGAACATTCTTAACATTAGACTCTATCGAGGATTTATTGGTGGTAGTCTGAAACACGAAGAGGCAACTTTCCAACTGTTCACGAGAGGTAGTTTTGTTTGTCTCGGATGTAAATCAATCGAACGAGCTAAACAGTGTATTCGTCAACTAGCAGGCACTCTTAATGTCGGTATTAAGACGAAGTGGTGAACCTGGTGGGATCCTTCTCACTTGGCAGGTATATAGACCTAAGGGATTTATATGAAAGTATCAGGCATACCCATCAAGTTTGCTATGAACCAGAGCTATTTAATGGTCTCACGTGTAATATTGCCAAAGTCACTGCACTCATTTTCCACACTGGCAAGGTCATATTAACTGGTGCTCGGAGTGAGTCTGCCCTATCAGATGCAATGTCTTTAGTTAATAAGAAGGTGATAAGGTTTAAAGTTCATTAGTGCATCATGTCGGCCCGAAGCCTGTTGAACGAACTGTTACAAAAGGTCCTGCGACAAAGTCCACCTATTCGCATTGAGATTACCGGCCATTATGTTGCAGTCATGATTATAGGCAGTAAGTCCTGGACAAGCTCACAATGTTCTGATCCACGTACTGCCATTGAGGAAGTTTCTCGTAAAGCCTACGGTACGTTATGTCACGGCGACGAACATCTGATCAGACGTGAATGTGGACTACCACCAAGACCTCATATCTACGAAATTCATGCAGTCAGGGATAAGATGAGGGACCTACGTGAATACAAAAGATATCGCAGAAGTATTCAACCTATCTACAGTATGTTAGACAGGCTAGAAGCAGAAATGCTCAAAAATCCGTGTTTTCATGGCTAACTGCCTACCTTATACCAAAAGTGCAACTAATGTTATCCGTAACATTTCGTTTATTGTATGCAATGATTTACAGTGTTATGCAATACTACAGTGTTATGCAATGGTTTACAGTAGTGTTATCTAATACCATATAATAATAATAATACCATATAATAATAATAATAGTCAATGGTGATTATGCAATACTACACTGTTATTCAATAATAATGGCTTACAGTGTTATGCAATAATGATAATAATAGTAATAGTCAATGGTTTACTGTACATTAGTAATGCTATGTAATTGTCAATAATTGTTAATGTTCTTTGCAGTCTTGGTGATTCCATGGGGATACGAACCACTCAGGCACATTCCACTGCTTCACCATAGAATTTCCAATCCATTCGATGAATACGACGGCACGGTTGTCGCATCCCAAGGGTCCAAGGGCCACCGCTGCGTCCAGTCTCGCTGCTTGTACCGTAGGGAAGGTGTCCTGGCTTTCTCTTAGCAAATATTTGCTCTTTGTGTAAATCTTCCATGTGACTCCTTTCTCCTTGGATCCTCCTTCAAACAGTTTGGCCAAGTTGTACTGCTTCGACTTCACTAAGGCTTCGTGGAGCAGGGGCACGATATCTTTGCTCCGCTTCAGTCGCAGTAGGAGATCAAACACTCCATCGTATCTTGTTTCGGACTTGATGATATCTCGATAATCCGGGGTTATGCGCCGATGTTCAACCATGTAGTCTGCCACTGGAGCGGGATCCATTTCATCACAAAGAATAACCAAATTATCAATGATCTTCTCCACAGATGGTGAACCTGAAACATTAAAGCAACAAATAATGCTTAGAAAATATAAAACTATGAAATGTTCAAACTGTAAATTGTAATGTTTAAAATTGTAATATACAAGAATTCAAAAATTTGAACGACTAAAAATACAACGGATAAAAATACAACTTTTAAAAATGCTACAATTAAAAATCTTACCAGTTTCAACGGAATTCATTGTCGTGGTGATGTAAAATCTGGTGATTCAAATGTCAGTAAGGTTAATAAACCGACCAAGCTTACAATTTATGTCTAAACTTTGCAGCATTCTTGTGCTAGGTTTCATAAAATACCTTGCATACCTCTGTCTTGCATACTCTTGTTCAGTTACTAGTTGATTATTGAACAAATGTTGTATTGTCCTTTTCCTTTTAACCTTTAGCCTGTTCCCAATTATCACATAATTGTTGTCATATTCATTACACACAGATTTTTCGAGTCATCTTTAATTAATTATTAACTAATTAGTTAACCTATAATTACCAACAAGTGACCGAAGTTGGTTCATTATTAGTTTATTACACAGGCACCATAATTAACCTAATAGGTGTCAACAATCTTACGTAATTGGAGGCATAAAATTATAATCACCCATTTTCAACCAATTTTCATAGTAAACTTTAACCAATTATTACTAACTAATTAGTTAACTACTAAACAAAATTAGTTGACCGAAGTTAGTTTATTGTTTGCTCTTTACGTTGACATAAAGATTAATGTGATAAGTGTTGCCAATATTACGTAATTGGAGACATAATATCTTCATTTTCAACCAATGTTTATTGTTTACGTCTTTAATTTCAATGAGACAGGTGCAATCAAGCTAGATAAGGCGAATTGGTAAGCTTTGGGAGACAGGTTAGAGTCCTCAGTGTGTTATTCATATGAGCCTGCTAGTAGGGAGAGAAATTTTTGAAGCAAGCAGGCAGCTAACAGGGAGAAAGACTTTTGACAGGTTTGAGTCCTCAGTGTGTTATTCATATGAGCCTGCCAGTAGGGAGAGAAATGTTTGAAGCAAGCAGGCAGCTAGTAGGGAGAAAGACTTTTGACAGGTTTGAGTCCTCAGTGTGTTATTCCTATGAGCCTGCTAGAAGGCTGCTAATAGGGAGAGAAAGACTTTTGACAGCTTTGAGTCCTCAGTGTGTTATTCATATGAGCCTGCTAGTAGGGAGAGAAAAAATTTTAAAGCAAGCAGGCAGCTAATAGGGAGAACGACTTTTGACAGGTTTGAGTCCTCAGTGTGTTATTCATATGAGCCTGCTAGAAGGCAGCTAACATCAGTATATTCTGAAGTACGTAACTAACAATCTTGTCTTCTTTAAGTGTTTGTTACATGTCTTCCGTTTCAAGGTTAGTACAAAGGTCCAGATGAAGAAATTTCAATAGGGGACAAGAAATAGAAAATTTTAGTTGATAAGGGAAGAAAATTTTGCAATAATATTTTTGGTCTATACGATGCTGAGGTAGGTAGGTAAGAAGGTAGATAGGTAAGAATCTATTGGCAAGCAGTCAGGTAAATAAAAAAGTTTGAAAAAAGTTTGAAAATGTTACTTAATTAATTTACGTACTTAATTAGGCATATAATTAATAAACACTAATTAGGCAGGTAAACAAACTATAGTCTAGCTAACTACATAAATACGTAGGCACTAGACAAATACGTAGGTAAAGCAAAAAACACTATTACAAATTTTAATACACTGTTACAAAGCTTAAATCCAAGCTAAGAAAATTGGCCAATAATGACCTTGAAAGACATCTGCCTGCATGATTAATGACCTTACCTGTATGATTAATGACCCTATATCTCCTCCAAAGATACACCTGTACAAACTGCGGTCATCTGTCGGCTCCTATACTATTTGTAGTCATGTCTTCGGATCTATTTGCAGCATAAATTATGCTGATAGCTGCGTCCAGTACTTCTCAGCGTGCCAAACGGGACCCTCGAACCCCGAATTTCACAAAACAGCGATTTTTAAAATTTTTCAAAATATGGCATATTGTACATTAATCGATAGCGCTCATTGCAGGGATGAATTCTTCTCATAGAACTATGGGCCGGAAATGCTTCTATTTTAAGTTAACAGCTGTTAAATGTTTCATTACATCAGGAGGACCAAGGGCCTTGTTTCTCCGAGAAATTCTTTATAGAAGCTTCTGATCAAGCTCATCAGGCTGGAAACTGTACGAAAACGCTTTTCTTAATAGTTTTAAAGGTGTATAACAAAATAAGCTAAAAACATAGAGTTGATTTGCGAAAATTTGCCTCATCTGGCTGCAGCACCATTGTGCTCGCGCTCATATTCAAATTGCACATAGTTGATGGCTCGTAACTTACGGAGAACTGAACAAAACAACTCAAAATTTAAACTTGATATGCACGACATATGTGGCTAACTTATGTGTGAAAACGAGCGAAATCCGTCGCCTAAAAATTTTTCACGATGGACCCCCCCTTAAGTGGTTTCCTTTTCTGTAGTTTAGGATCCTGTTACGACCTTGTGTCAGTTCTGAGCAGATATGAAGAAAATTCCAATGTATTTAATAGCTGCTGCAGATGAAAACATGGGAATCGGCAAAAATAATTGGTTGCCCTGGAACTTGCCGTAAGTAACTTATATATAAGTATAAACCGAAATTAGATATCATTGGAGAAAGACTGATCATTGCAAACTGAATCATTTCGGACCAACGGAGCAACGATGGACATGACAGGTGCTGTATAGCGTCCACTCTGACACTATTTTAGAATGTCTATTTAGTGTTTAAATTTAGTACTTTTAATTTTTAGTGACTTAATATTTCATAAATTTTTAACATGACATATAACACTTAGGCCCTATTTCTTTAAAGATTAAACCGATTAGATTAAAATTAATCCGCATTAAAGAAATAGCACCTCGGATTAAACGGATTAAAATTTAATCCAGCTAGTTAAACGGATTAAATTTAATCCTATTTCTTTAATGCACCTAGGATTAAAATTTTAGTTTAATCCTGTTTCTTTATTCACACTTCGGATTAAAAACTCAACGAGTTAATCTTAATCCGACCTGCTCAATCGCTGTTTCTTTAAAGATTAATTTTAATCCGTTTAATCCTTCGCCTGCATTTTCAACTAACCTTTAATCCTCGTGCAGCTACGCGGATTAAACGAATTAAAAGTTGGCGGATTAAAATTTTTAATCGCTGTTTCTTTAATGGCGGATTAAATGGATTAAAATCAACTCGTTTAATCCGCGGATTAAAAATGGTCGGATTAAACGAGTTAATTTTAATCCGTTTAATCCTGCATTAAAGAAATAGAAATTAAAATTTTAATCCGGCTGCTTTTTAATCCGTTTAATCCGACCATTTTAATCTTTAAAGAAATAGGCCCTTAGTGTTTCTGTTTTTTCAGAAATGAGTTTAAACACTTCGTGAGTGTAACGAAACATACAAATGACCCGAGTAAGCCAATTCTGCGTGTGTTGTGTTGTTGTATAGCTTTGCAGTAAGTTGCTTTTGAACAATCATCAGAATATAATATACAGTTTGTTTTGATTTTGTGTTGACTAAATTTGGTTAATGATTTTATGGTGAGGGTGAGATGAAAGTGAAGTTGCGATAGCTGTCTTGATTTAAACGAAGTGGTGCTGGTATCGTTTTGTGCAGTGCTTTTGTGCGTATTTTTTGAAACGCCATAACTTTCGCAATTTTGTGAGTTGGAAAGAGATTTATACATTATTTTAAAGCTTATAATCTGCAGATTCTCATGAGAGTACGAAACTAGTAAAAATCCGCAAAAAATAGCTAAAATTTTCTGACATACTGACATCGGACAGGCCGAATATAGACCAAAAATTTTTGAACATCGATTTCTCAAAACTGTGAAATCGGCCAAAATTTTTTCTTGTGCTATCCTATAAAGGACATGTGGGCCGAGGGACATTTTTTTGGATTTGGCTCAGCAGGTCTTAACGGTCAAGAAAATCCATTAAATGTGCGGTGACACGAAATTTCGCAACTTTGCATTGAGTTTTCTCGCAACTGGAGATGTTTTAGCTCAATCCAAGAAAAATGTCCCTCCGCAATAGTGCGAATTTCTTTGTGCCAAAAATCACGCGAATCTATTGGGTAGTTTTTGAGAAATCGATGTTCAAAACAAAATAATCCAGTTTTGCCAAAATGGTTTTTCGGCCAAATCTCTAGCTTAGAGCAACAAACTCTAAGCTAATAGGCATTGATAAAATGTGCAATGAGACTGTGAATCGATCGAGTATAAATAAACCAAAATTGTGCGTACGATTTGGCAGTAATTTTGAAAAAACTGATTTTCTCGAAAACGGCCATTTTTGGACCCCACAAATCGTTTTTGCTTATACTGACTTAACCACTAGAGATAGCTCAAACGTTGTAAAAGCAAAAATGTTCATTTTGGTGCCCTCCTTCCAGCCATACCAACCAATCTGGTGCCTCGACTATGGGCCGTATTCACCAAGTCGTGGTAGCCCTACCAGTGGTAGCCTTACCAGTGGTAGGGTTACAGACGGTAAGAAAACCAATTGGTTAGCCGGGCGTATTCACAACCAATTGGTTAAGTTACCGGTGGTTTACCAGTGGTTACAGAGGATAGAAACTGAGCATTGTTTAACGTATGTTGACACATGCTTCTCTTCTTATTAACACTTACGTACCTACGTGCACCTAATAATTATTTAATTAGTGGCAATAAATCTAGTCTAATTAATTATATCGTTGCTGAAAAATTTTTTATTGTAGTCGTTTCCTATATTTCTTTCAATTATTTTGTGAATTACTTTAATCTGGTGAATCCTCCGGGGGATATATTTTGTCAGATAATTTGCAGCATAATCTCGATGCGACTGGTGTTCAGCTATAAAAACGTAGCTGCAGTTAAAGATCCACATTAAATATGGTCTTATATCAGTTCTTGTACACAAGGAAGTATTTTTAAAATAAAGTAGTAAAGATGCTGTAGTTGAAGAAAACAATCAGCAGCGTAATAATTTACAAAACCAGACAGTGGTAGAGCTGCTAACTACACAGTTAATCAGATCAAAGAAAAATGAAACCACTTAGAATGCAAGCCGAGAAAAATTGCAGCTGCGTCTGCGGCCTCAAATTGCAAGTGTGCAATTGTTGGAAATTTAAAACTGAAGATTTTGGGATTTTACTTCCAGAAAGTAATCTCTAATTTGTAATCTGAGAAAGTCTATAATCTTTCGAAAAAGTATGATGACATATTTTTCTCCCCATTTTTCGCTTGATATTTATAAAAAGTGCTACTACATACAGTGATGGGCATTTTTTGTTTTTTCTGTCGAAAAATAACAAGAAAATAAGCATCTATTTCTAAAAGTATGCACTGCAAACAACGCCCAAGGATGGTTTGCAAAATAACTCTCGGTAAGCTACCAGTGGTATGCTACCACTGGTTAGAAAATGTTGGTGAAATGAGTCTCTGTAACTAACCAATTGGTTTAACCACTGGTAACCTTGAAAAGCTACCAGTGGTAGGCTACCAGGGTTTGGTGAATACGGCCCTATGTGCTGAGAGAATAATGGCAAAAACCAAAAATTTCTTATCTCTGCACCTAAAAATGCGGGACTGGTCCCAGAATGTTAAAGAGCACCGAAATAGTATATTTGGAAAGTTTCATCCACTTTCATAAAGAATTAAAGCCTATAAGGTCAAATTTACACAAAGCGATACCAGCACCTTAAGCTGCTCATTCTTTGAACTGTACTGAGACAGTAGCAGTCTTTCGTATTTCTGATCTTACTTTAGATTTTAATTTTTCTGCGAAACGTTTCCGGTGGATCTGGGTGGATATCTTCTTGTTTTTCTTGTGCTGTTTCAGATAAGCGAAATGCTATTATTGTTGGCCGAAAAACGTTTCTATCTGTACCAGTAAAACATCGCCCGTATAAAGGAAGACTAACGGTTGTTCTCAGTAGATCCAGAAAGTAAACTCAGGCAATTCTGTTATATATTTTTCTATTCTGTGTATATAAACAATTTTACCGATTAAGGAGGGGGGGGGTCGCTTTTTGGCCGATTTTTCGACCATCTCCGATTTTGCTCATTTTCATATATTTTGTAGTCCTAATGGGTCCTCAAAACAAGACAAGAGCGTTTTGCGTAATATTGCTTCTATCGTGCTGTAGAGCCCTTCAAATGTGACCTCGACTCGACATGTGTTAAACATAGGAAAATGAAAAAGTTAGGTTGAAAAGCTTGTGGTAGAAAAATTTTTCGCTGTATGCAAGATACATTGCTACAACCTGGTTGTGCATGTTAAGGACATATCAGAGAGTGCAAATAACCCTTCTGGAACAATTCTGTTGAGTGTCAAATTTTTAGCGATTTTTCAAAGTCAAAATTTGGTAAAATTGATGTCTTTTGTACCACGAAAAACAGGACCAGCGAAACATTTTCGCCTCTGCTGGTTGGCAAAAGCTACAGAAATAGCTTATAGATAGTTGCACTCTACGCATAGACAGAATTCTTATCTTATGACAGTAGTTTCAAATTTCTACCATTCGTAGTGCTCTCAAAAGACTTGCCGCAAAAGGGGCTAATTTTGCCAAAAATCATCATTTTGCACAATTTTCACGGTTTTTTAATAATTTCTCACTCGTTACCCATTCGAAAGTCACCGAAATTGGCACATAAAACTCCTGCCTGACATTATGGTAAAGACAAATGCTTCAAGGTAGAACTTTTCTGTCGTGTCGACTCCTTTGATCTCTTATAGGTAACAAAAGTCAATTTTTGAAATTTGCAAAATATAGACAAATTGTGTATCATTCGATAGCTACTGATGAGCTGAACAACTTTTCTAATAGAACGATGTATCTGAAATGTAGTATCTGAAAGTTAGAGCAAGTTAAAGTTTGAGGGCACAGTTAGCTGAAAAGGTTCAGTTCGCAATTGAAGAATGTACTGTGAACGAATGGATGGATATTCCTATGGATATAGAGTCGCTTTAGCATTAAAATATTAGCCAAACCCACAGAATTAATTTGCCATATTAGTTGACCCAAATTTCGCTGCCGTTCTGTTGCAACATGACCTTGGAGGGCAAATCACAGTGATTTTCAAATTTTCCAACTTTATAGCTGAATATCTCTGTCACTGTTTGGTTTCGAACTCTAATGTTTTGTCTTGTTTTTGAGAACGTATGCACCTATTTTGTTTTGTGAAAATGAGCGAAATCCGTGACTATCGATTTTGACCCAAAGCGACCCCCACCCCTTAACACGGCAAGGCATTGTTTAAGTTTCTTTCTGGCAGGTTTTTGTTGCTACATGTTTAGCTTTTACTGTTATTTAATGAATTGTACGTCTTCCTGTATTATTTAGAGAGATCGAAGGTGCTGAACATGTCTGTGAGAGTCTAGAAAAAGCTCTGGATTTGATTCACAGTCCTCCTTATTTGGATCAGATTGAGTCCATCTATAACCTAGGTGGTGCCGAAGTTTACTCTGTGAGTTTAGCAGGATTCAACGTTATTAAAAGTCTGCGAGTTGGAAGTTTGAGTACCCGAAATGAATCAATTTTTGCAATTTGAATATGAGCCGAGACACTTTGAGCTAAGAAACAGGATCTCCATGTGGTTAAGTCATTTTGTTATACAGCTTAAAAATACGAGTTTTGTGAGTCCAGCCTGAGAAATAGAAGCCATGTTTTCGGAGGAAATCGGTTTTTCAGAATTACTGCTAAATCTTACGGACAATTTTGATCATTTATACCCAATCGAAAGACAGTCTGATTGCACATTTAGTCAATGCTTATTGGCTGAAGAGTTCATTGCATTAAGCTGTGAGATTTGGCCGGAAAACCATTTTGGCACGCTGAAATTGCCATTATTTTGTTTTAAACATCGATTTCTCAAAACCTGCTAGACGGATTCCAGAAATTTTGGCAGAGTTGGAAATTCGCACTTCTGCGGAGGGACTTTTTTCTTGGTTTGAGCTAAAACATCTCCAGTTGCGAGACAATACTGCCAATTGCGAAGCTGCGATTTAACTTTTAACGTGTTTCCGTACATTTGTAAGGGCGGGTTTTCTTGACCATTTAAGATTTGCTGTGACGAATCCAAGAAAACGTCCCTCGGCTATATTTGTTCCTTCATATCGTGTCACAAAATCGTTGCTGAAAAATTTTTTTTTGGTCGATTATAAAGTTTTGATAAATCGATGTTCAAAAAATTTTGGTCTATATTCAGCTATAAACTAGCTTTTTTTTTTTTTTTTGATGTCAGCAAGTAAAACATCAGAGTTCGAAATTTACAAAACCAGACAGTGGTAGAGCTCTAACTACACAGGATATTCAGCTTAAATTGAAATCTTAAATAAAAACAATAGAACAAAAACCTGATTTGTGAAGTGGGGGTCCTTTGGGTCAAAAATCGACCGTCACAAAACAAAATAGGTCATAGTTCTCAAAAACAACATGAGTCGAAACCAAACGTGACGAGATATTCAGCTATAAAGTTGGAAAATTTGAAAATCACTGTATTGCCTCAATGTTGATTGGTCAACTAATATGGCATAGGAATTAATTCTGTGGGTTAGCTACTATTTTTTTTCTAAAGCGACTCCGGGATATCCAGCCAGAAGGTCACATTACATTTTTCCATGTCCTGATTTTTTCACTACTGTGCCCTCAAACTTTCTTCAATTTCAGAACTACATTTCAGACAACCTTTTCATCTAGCTGTGCCCTGAAACTTCCACTTGCTCTAACTTTCAGATACTACATTTCAGACATATAGTTCTATTAGAAAAGTTGTTCAGCTCATCAGTAGCTATCGAGTGACCCAATTTGTCTATATTATGGACATTTCAAAAATTGACTTTTGTGACCTATAAGAGATCAAAGGCGTCGACACGACAGAAAAGTTCTATCTTGAAGCATTTGCCTTCACCATAATGTCCGGCAGGCACTGAGAGTTTATGTGCCAATTTTGGTGACTTTCGAGCGGTTAACGAGTGAGAAATTATTAAAAGAACGTAAAAATTGGACAAAACGATGATTTTTGGCAAAATTAGCGTATCTTATGGCAAGTTGTTTGGGAGCACTACAGACGATAGAAATTTGAAACTACTGTCATTAGAGTTCTGTGTATGCGTAGAGTGCAACTATCTATAAGCGATTTCTGTAACTTTTGCCAATCGTGCAAGAGAAGCGAAATTGCTTCGCTGGTCCTGTTTTTCGTGGTACAAAAACCACCATTTTTACAAAATTTTGATTTGAAAAATTGAATTGAACAGAATTGTACCAGAAGGGTTATTTGCACTCTCTGATATGTCCTTAACATGTACAACAAGGTTTAGCGCTGTATCTTGCATACTACGAAAAAATTTTCTGCCAGAAACTTTTTAACCTAACTTTTTCATTTTCCTATGTTTAACACATGTCGAGGTCACCTTTGAAGGGCTCTACAGCACGATAGAAGCAATATTACGCAAAACGCTCTTGTCTTGTTTTGAGGACCCGTTGGGACTACAAAATATGTTAAAATGAGAAAAATAGGAGATGGTCGAAAAATCGGCCAAAAAGCGACCCCCACTGTAATCGGTAAAATTGTTTATATACACAGAATAGAAAGGAAAATATATAACAGAATTGCCTGAGTTTTACTTTCTGGATCTACTGAAACAACCGTTAGTCTTCCTTTATACAGGCGATGTTTCGGTACAGATAGAAACGTTTTTCCGGCCAACAATAATAGCATTTCGCTTATCTGAAACAGCACAAAGCAAGAAGATATCCACCCGAATCCACCGGAAACGTTTCGCAGAAAAATTAAAATCTAAAGTAAGATCAGAAATACGAGAAGACTGCTACTGTCTCAGTACAGTTCAAAGAATGAGCGGCAAAAGATTGGTATCGCTTTGTGTAAATTTGACCTTATAGGCTTTAATTCTTTATGAAAATTGAAACTTTCCAAATATACTATTTCGGTGCTCTTTAACATTCTGGGACCAGTCCCGCATTTTTAGGTGCAGAGATAAGAAATTTTGGTTTTGCCATTATTCTCTCAGCACATACGGGCCGTATTCACCAAACCGCAAGCTGCTTCCACTGGTAGCCGCCAAGGTTACCGGTGGACAAGCCAGAAGTAGTTAGTTACAGAGACTCATTTCACCAACATTTTCTAACCAGTGGTAGCATACCACTGGTAGCTTACCGAGAGTTATTTTGCAAACCATCCTTGGGCGTTGTTTGCAGTGCATACTTTTAGAAATAGATGCTTATTTTCTTGTTATTTTTCGACAGAAAAAACAAAAAATGCCCATCACTGTATGTAGTAGCACTTTTTATAAATATCAAGCGAAAAATGGGGAGAAAAATATGTCATCATACTTTTTCGAAAGATTATGAACTTTCTCAGATTACAAATTAGAGATTACTTTCTGGAAGTAAAATCCCAAAATCTTCAGTTTTAAATTTCCAACAATTTTGCACTTGCAATTTTGAGGCCACAGACGCAGCTGCAATTTTTCTCGGCTTGCATTCTAAGTGGTTTCATTTTCTTTGATCTGATTAACTGTGTAGTTAGCAGCTCTACCACTGTCTGGTTTGTAAATTATTACGCTGCTGATTGTTTTCTTCAACTACAGCATCTTTACTACTTTATTTTAAAAATACTTCCTTGTGTACAGGAACTGATATAAGACCATATTTAATGTGGATCTTTAACTGCAGCTACGTCTTTATAGCTGAACACCGTCGCTTCGAGATTATGCTGCTAAATATCTGACAAAATATATCCCCCGCAGGATTCACTAGATTAAAGTAATTCACAAAATAATTGAAAGAAATATAGGAAACGACTACAATAAAAAATTTTTCAGCAACGATATAATTAATTAGACTAGATTTATTGCCACTAATTAAATAATTATTAGGTGCACGTAGGTACGTAAGTGTTAATAAGAAGAGAAGCATGTGTCAACATACGTTAAACAATGCTCAGTTTCTATCCTCTGTAACCACTGGTAAACCACCGGTAACTTAACCAATTGGTTGTGAATACGCCTCGGCTAACCAATTGGTTTTCTTGCCGTCTGTAACCCTACCACTGGTAAGGCTACCACTGGTAGGGCTACCACTGACTTGGTGAATACGGCCCATAGTCGAGGCACCAGATTGGTTGAGTATGGCTGGAAGGAGGGCACCAAAATGAACATTTTTGCTTTTACAACGTTTGAGCTATCTCTAGTGGTTAAGTCAGTATAAGCAAAAACGATTTGTGGGGTCCAAAAATGGCCGTTTTCGAGAAAATCAGTTTTTTTTTCAAAATTACTGCCAAATTCGTACGCACAATTTTGGTTTATTTATACTTCGATCGATTCACGAGTCTCCATTGCATTTTATCAAATGCCTATTAGCTTAGAGTTTGTTGCTTCTAAGCTAGAGATTTGGCCAGAAAAGACCATTTTGGCAAAACTGGATTGATTTTGTTTTGAACATCGATTTTCTCAAAAACTACCCAATAGATTCACGTGATTTTTGGCACAAAGAAATTCGCACTATTGCGGAGGGACATTTTTCTTGGATTGAGCTAAAAACATCTCCAGTTGCGAGAAAACTCAATGCAAAGTTGCGAAATTTCGTGTCACCGCACATTTAATGGATTTTCTTGACCGTTAAGACCTGCTGAGCCAAATCAAAAAGAAATGTCCCTCGGCCCATGTCCTTTATAGGATAGCACAAGAAAAAATTTTGGCCGATTTCACAGTTTTGAGAAATCGATGTTCAAAAATTTTTGGTCTATATTCGGCCTGTCCGATGTCAGTATGTCAGAAAATTTTAGCTATTTTTTGCGGATTTTTACTAGTTTCGTACTCTCATGAGAATCTGCAGATTATAAGCTTTAAAATAATGTATAAATCTCTTTCCAACTCACAAAATTGCGAAAGTTATGGCGTTTCAAAAAATACGCACAAAAGCACTGCACAAAACGATACCAGCACCACTTCGTTTAAATCAAGACAGCTATCGCAACTTCACTTTCATCTCACCCTCACCATAAAATCATTAACCAAATTTAGTCAACACAAAATCAAAACAAACTGTATATTATATTCTGATGATTGTTCAAAAGCAACTTACTGCAAAGCTATACAACAACACAACACACGCAGAATTGGCTTACTCGGGTCATTTGTATGTTTCGTTACACTCACAAGTGTTTAAACTCATTTCTGAAAAAACAGAAACACTAAAGGCCTATTTCTTTCAAGATTAAAATGGTCGGATTAAACGGAATAAAAGCGGCCGGATTAAAATTTTAATTTCTATTTCTTTAATGCAGGATTAAACGGATTAAAATTAACTCGTTGAATCCGACCATTTTTAATCCGCGGATTAAACGAGTTGATTTTAATCCATTTAATCCGCCATTAAAGAAACAGCGATTAAAAATTTTAATCCGCCCTTTTTAATTCGTTTAATCCGCGTAATACACGAGTTAAAGGTTAGTTGAAAATGCGAGCGAAGGATTAAACGGATTAAAGAAATCTTTAAAGAAACAGCGATTGAGCAGGTCGGATTAAGATTAACTCGTTGAGTTTTTTAATCCGAAGTGTGAATAAAGAAACAGGATTAAACTAAAATTTTAATCCTAGGTGCATCGAAAATAGGATTAAATTTAATCCGTTTAACTCGCTGGATTAAATTTTAATCCGTTTAATCCAGTGCTATTTCTTTAATGCGGATTATTTTTAATCTAATCGGTTTATCTTTAAAGAAATAGGGCCTAAGTGTTATATGTCATGTTAAAAATTGGCGAATATTAAGTCACTAAAAATTAAAAGTACTAAATTTAAACACTAAATAGACATTCTAAAATAGTGTCAGAGTGGACGCTATACAGCACCTGTCATGTCCATCAAACAGTACCCAGTCGGCCGGAGTCTACGCGGTCGAACATGCACTAGACCTTTTAAGGTCTCCTGTGCCACCACACCAAGTCCAAGACCCAAGCCAAAACGGGACATGAATCTAAGGGACCAGTCCCGCACGAAAAAATGGCCAAGCAAATCATGAAACTGACGACCGACGACCCAACAGGCCGACAACCGTCAGAAAACCAGGCCCAAGGAAAGGAACCTCACGACCAACACCAGGGGTCGAACCCAACCAGGCACTAAGTGGCCGAAATGGAACTGCCAATCGTCCTCAAAAAGGGCACCAAATCAAGATGGAAACCAAATCAAATAGCACAGCCCACCGAAAGACCAATAATTTGCGAGTCGAATGCCACAGCCAAGTGGCACAGGCTGCAAAAGTCAAAGTTTCCACAGGCCAGGAAAGACAACAGTTCCTGAGGCCGGCGCGTAACCTGAGGCCGGCGTATAAACAGACCGGCAGAAGCCGGTGTTACGGTGAAATTTTTCCCCCTAGAAATTTTCCCCCCGGAAAAATATCACCGGTGAAATCTTTCCGGGGGGAAAGATTTCACCGTTCAGCTGTAATTAAATTTTTAACAGCAGTTTTCAACTTTCCAACTAATAACTTTCTTTTCTCAGAAGATATATATTGTCTTTTCAATTGACGAAGTTTTATAAACGATTGTTGCCCAACGTAATTAACAATATTTTTATGAAGTTATTTCATAAGGACCCCTGCTCCTGTCAAATAATAAAATCCTCAAATCTAAGAATAATTTATATTTGCCCTGAATTCTTCCGTTTTAGAGAGGCAACATAATTTTTAGTAAAGTTACAATTATAGAAGTATTCAACAAGCAAGATTTAACAGCTGCACTTGATCATTACTGCATTATATCTATGCGTATTGTCGTGTTCCTTTACACTTATTTGTGGATTCGATTCCCGAAATTCAAATATTCAAATGGATCAAAAAAAAGAGAAATAGAGGAAAAATTAAAGTAGAACTGTCTGTGTGAAAAATGAGTAAGTAAACGACCAGTAAACTGTATACGCTTCTGGGAAATTTTCAGGAAAGAGTGCAGAGAGAATAGTAGAACAGAGTTAAAATTAATCTTTTTAGCTCGTTTAACTCAATTTAGGGAAACGAAAAACGGGATGATTTTCCGTGCGCCAGAGAAATGTTGCCAATGACAAAACAGCAGTCCAACGGGGTCTTTCCCATTACCCCCCCACAGCTCTGAAGAAGTACTGAAGAAGCACAATTTTACTGTGACTGATTGAGTTGAAATTTGGTGGAGTTAGGTTTTCGGACCTGCTGATTTCAAAAATGCAAAAGTTTTAAAATTTAAAAAAAATTTTAAAAATTTAAAAATTTTAGTTTGGTTACCAAAAATTAGTTTAAAAGAGTTAAAATTACCAAGGGAAACCGAAAATTTTTTGTCCATGATTTTGCTGAAAACTTTCACACAGTGGTTTTCTGGGGCGCTGATCACGAATCTGATATCAGTTTTTCGATTCAGCTTTTCGTTGGCTTAACATGGGCTAAAGTTTTAAGCTTAAGATGTAAGCTTATCCTGAGCTAACGAAAAGCTGATTCGAAAAACCGATTTCAGATTCGTGATCAGCACCCCAAAAAACTCCTGTGTGCAAATTTTCAGCAAAATCATGGACAAAAAATTTTTCGGTTTCCCTTGGGTTCAGTTCTACTTTAATTTTTTCTCTATTTCTCCGTTTTTCGATCCATTTGAATTTTTGAATTTCGGAAATCGACTCCGCAAATACGTGTAAAGGGCTACAATGAACACATAGGTGTAATACAGTAATGATCAAGTGCAGCCGTTAAATCTTGCTTGTTGTTAAATATAAACTTCTATAATTGTGACTTTACTAAAAATTATGTTGCCACTCTAAAACGGAAGAATTCAGGGCAAATATAAATTATTCTTAGATTTGAGGATTTTATTATTTGACAGGAGCAGGGGTCCTTATGAAATAACTTCATAAAAATATTGTTAATTACGTTGGGCAACAATCGTTTATAAAAATTCGTCAATTGAAAAGACAATATATATCTTCTGAGAAAAGAAATTTATTAGGTAGAAAGTTGAAAATTGCTGTTAAAAATTTAATTACAGCTGAACGGTGAAATCTTTCCCCCCGGAAAAATTTCACAAGTGATATTTTTCCGGGGGGAAAGATTTCACCGGTGATATTTTTCCGGGGGGAAAGATTTCACCGGTGAAATTTTCCGGGGGGAAAAATTTCTAGGGGGAAAAATTTCACCGTGACACCGGCACTCACAACCAACCGGCCGGCATGGCGGCAAGACAACGTGTCCAGACACAAACACCGAAGGACTGGCCGGCAACCTCCGAAACCCGAGCCATCTGAGCCACCAATCCTAAGGAGGCACACCCGACACTACGATGAAGGGTCGGCACCGGTATAGACAGAGAGGAGTTAACTAGAACACAAAAAAGACAAAACTTATGGCAACACAATAAAGCACAACAAGAATCATGTTAAGAAATGGCATATTGCAGCCTCACCTATGACTGTATGATCTCTGGAACCCATAGAAATACCGCAGCACCGGTTACAGCCTAAGGGTCTGTGCCAACTAAAAAGAATCTCCAAGGCTATAATGAAATGGAATTAAAAAGAAAAACAATGTTCAAAGACGTGCGACCCACTTTCCCGGTGTGCGGAGACCGGAGCGCCCCACAACTTAACACTCCAAAACGGCGTGTGGAAATGGAATTTAGACGTACTAAGATGTATCAACACACATTGAGCAATAACCTTCTTCTTGATGCCCTTCCAAAATGTTGCATGAATATGTACATATTTTGACCTCTGCTGCTTCTTGCAAATCTTTTAGGACTTTAAAATTTTTGCAAAGTGTCAGCTGGCACGACCATCCGTAAATTTAATCAGAAAAGTATCAAGATATCAAAATTTCTGAAGGAAAGACATCCAAAATTTGGGAAGCATTAATCAAGGAAAGAGATACGAACAATTAGAGTATTAAAAGAAAACAGAACCCACACAACAGATTAAAAGTTAAATGTAAAAAGTTAGAAACAAAAAGGGATACCTCCCGCTCCCACCCTCCTAGATTAAAACATTAACGAAAGAAAACCTGATAAAATAATTTTGATGCTCCAATTTCAGTTCCACCCGTTAACTGCGAATTTTCAATATGGACGGATTGATCTACCCGGTATTTTTGTCTAGGTTCTGCTCTGCCGTTATGGTGTCTGGGGTCCTCTCCTTCGCACGCTCTAGACGCTTTGGATTCTCCCCTTTGTCTTGTGTTGTGCTTCTGTTGTGATTTCGCATTCCGTTGTGTCAGCATAAATGATGGGGGGTTGTTGTTTGGTGGGAGGATCCCTATGCAAATTTCCCTAGTGCTATTTCAGATAGTGTGCGTGCCCCATCCATATCTTTCTTTGGTAGCCATCCGCGGTAGTTAGATTTTCAGTTTTCCGTTTTGGCCATAGTTTGCCATTTATGTTTCTTGTCTTCATTTCTTACAGCTCTACTGCCTTATAACAATATAACAATTTTTCAATTTTTTTGTGATGTTTGTTGCCTTCTTGTTGTATTAATCTCTACGCATAATCGCCACCATGACAGTATATTTGTATTTTTGTATTCTGTGAACGTCTTTTATGAATGGGGTTTCTGTTTAGTTAGTTTCTATTTTTGAGTAGTATATGTGTTTTGGAGCAGGGAAACCTGGTGCGTTCTGTCCCCTTGGTATCCCGTCTTGTCTGCCGTGGCTCCGTTGTTTTGGGATCTACTATAGGTGTACTATGGTAATGTTGTTTCACGAATTTACGTAGTAGTTTTGTTTTGAAAAGTTAGGAGTTTGTTTGTCTCGTTTGTCGGTTGTCTGTTGGTCTGTCTAGTTAGTTGAGTTTCGGTCACAGCCGCTACAGTTTTACCCAATTCCGGATTCGTCTGTCAGCCGCGTTGATCGCAGGCGGTGGAGATCGTTTGGCTCCACCTTTACTTTAGCTAGTTTTACCTCACGTTTTACCTGTAAAAATACTACTTGAGCGCTTAAAACTAATGTAATCCCGTTTTAGCTTTCCTTAACCTTCTGGTCACCTGTGGTAGTAGCCGCGCGGGGTCCGGCGGCGGAAACGTAGGGGTATTTTGTGGGATATTACTCCCTCGTCCATTGATAATTACCTGCGCAGCAGCGCAGCAACAAGTTAAATTGGTGCTATCTTCATGACTGAAGCACAAAGTGCGTCTAGATTTACTAAATTATTCAATTTAGCGCAACTTTGAATTTGCGTCATAAACGATAAATATTATTGGAGTAGCTATGGCACTACCTCGAAAAGTATAAAAGGGAGTGAAAATGTGTTTTTGGAGGAATGTGTATAGATGGGTTAATAAAAGGTCATAATTCGTTCGTTAGTAGCATGGGATAATGTTAATTGGTGTTCATAAGTGTTAGTTAGGCATAAATTGCATTAATTAGGTAGTAATTAATTAATTTGTGAGATTTTTGGCAAAAATATAAGTTAAGCTTATCTGAAAGGCAATTCTTTTCTGATCCCGAAAATCCAAACCCGGTCTTTTAACTCCCAATATTGCGAAAGATATAAGCAAAAGAAGTTTTGGTTAGTTACGTTTTAATTTCGTAATATTGGCCTTTATAGTGACCTTTACAACAAGACGTAACAATCACGTGTTGTTAAGCCCATTCACCTTTCATTCATCCGGGTGGGCCTCTGTTGGCTCTCTCCCAGCAAAGACTTGCCTCGCAGAGGAGTTAGTACACACCTTTAGGTGTAGTAATACGTTCGGAGGGGGCCTAACTCCCTCCCAAATAAATAGAATAAAATGAAATTAGTTAGTCTTAGGTAGTTTCGTACGTAGAATAATAGTATCTAATTTTTAGTCTGTTAAAAATTACGTAGTTTCTTGTATGCACATTTTTGCGCAACAATTGCCCTCTTGATTCATGTGCTGGAAACATAGAAGTTCCAGCAAGGGACAGCAATTTTGCTAGGATTAACGAGCAGCTTCTCTTGTCTTCGGCCGAAAGGTCACGCCCGAAAGGAAAGAAAGGGGCTTGGAAACAAGGAAGCGCCTGAAAAATAATAAACATAAAATTTACTAAATGTTACGGTCAGACTAGCACTTAATATCTATTTTTTCATAACGAGCCCCGAGAGGCCTTTACTTTGTACAATTTTGTTTTTCAATTCATGAAAATTAAGTTTTTAAGCAGAAAATTTCCCCTTTGGTTACCTTTACGTGTTAACCAAAAAGTCTGCAAAGTTTCCCAAAATTCAGCTTGGGAAATTCATCAAAAAGGGGTCAGTTGGAGTGCCATAATTCCTTTTTCTCATTAATCTCTCCTCCAACGGACCAGCCGCCTCGCCAGCCCTCGTCGGGCACACACTTTAAGATAGGGAGCTTCCAGAAAATTCTGGAAGCTCCTTCGAAAATCAAAGGAAATCCGACAGAGGTCAAAACACCAGTGAGCTGTCAGACTCCTGTCAGCTCACTGGAAATTTAGAAATTTTATTCAGTGTTTGTTTCAGGTACGACCGAGAGCGGTCGGGTTTTCCCCAAATTTAAGTGTGTCTCCCGTTATGCCAGCGATTTGGCTGGGAATAAAGGCATACTTTTCCTCTTTAGGACACGAGTTAGGGACCTCCTCTGACCCACACAGGTCAGAGGAGACGATCTGAGCCAACACAGCAAACACCACACGCTGAGGGCCAATTGAGCGCATTATGCTCGGCCAGAATCACACCAGGAACGCAATTCTAGGGATTTTCTAAGAGGCCCCTTTGGCCTAGAAATTCACCTTTCTTGGCCTTCGGGCCTTAAATTAAATTAATTTTGTTTAACCAAGCCACGGTCTAATTGGCCTTTTACTTCTTGTAGGGGCTTTATGCCCAGATCTTTTGTACAATTGTCTTTTTTCGGGGGTTTTGTAAAGAATTGGGATTTTGAGTGGGGACCCTCCCCTGAGTTGAGTTAGGAGGTCCCTTGGTTACGACCTCAAATCAGAACTGAGTTAAGTTTAGTAACCAATTCTCCCCACAGCCGGCAATTAAGGATTGTCGGCCATATTCGTCAGGAAGGCGCTCTAAAATCAAGATTTCATATTTAATTATAACTGTGTTATTTTAGCTTTAGGTCGGCTTATCCAAAACTATTAGGATTTAAAAATCAGAATTGTTTTCAATCAATTAATTATTGAGTTATCTTGAGGGGAATGGCCGACTTCTCCATAGTTAATTTAATCCAGCGGAAACTGTCCTTAGCGGAATGTATGTGTGTAGTTGTTCTATAGTAATAATTGCCTGAGCAATTATTACTCGTTCTGCTTTCTAAAGAGCTGTCAAAGTTTTAAAATTCGTAGTCTCTGTCAAAGTTACAAAGTTCATGAATTTCAAAATAGAGATGGAAGTTAGTCAATTCCAGAATTAGAACAAAATGTGCATACAATAGGTAGTTAAGTTGTTAAGGAGTAGCTAGGATTTGTTATGCTTGTATAAATTGTATGAGTAAATGTTGGTGTGATAGTAATTGTGTGAATGGGATCCCCAAATTTACGTAAGCGGCTCCTTGGGTAAACCCCTCATGGGTTGTGAGGTCAAGAGTAGCCCCATTTCTAGAGTGTGATTTATAGACCAAAATTGGGTAATTGTGAGTGTGAATGAGGGCATACCATGTAAACCCCCTTTGTCCGATAAGGGTCTTGGACTGCCAGAATGAATGTGTAAATATTCAGATATTAGGCAGGAATTGGGCCCAATTGAGTAGCAATTTGGCCCCTAACCATGAATAATTAGAGTTCCATTACGTTCAAAACTTGGCTGCTAGTTTGACGCGAAAAGGTTGTTTTTCGGAGTGGATGTAGTGTGAATTATGCCTGGAAACAGTGGGATATTTCGTGGTTTAGAATAGGTTTGCAGCCTAGGGTCACGGGGACCCCGAATTAGGACTGCAATTCTGTTGGGTTTCCGGTCATCCGTGTAGGTAGCCCTGCGATTAGGGGACGGATGATCTGGGGGACATTCATGGAATCCAGAACCAGCCGAATCAAAACTATAACGGGAGTAATGCACTCAATAGCATGAAATTTGTTACAATTAAGTATTTCACAGTAAACGTCCGATTAGCGGATTAACAGGTAATTCGGTTTTAATTCAGGAAAGCAATTCTAGTCGTGTTGTGCTGGTAAATCACTAGTTAGAAAAAATGTTTACTCGGTATAGCTTTAGTTAAAAATGAGCGTACCAATTATCTTGTTTGAAATGGTTATTAGTTCAGGGTTCGCAGCGTTAATTGTTTAAATTACATTGGTTACAATGTTCAGTTTCTAAACCCAAAAGAATGAACCAAATTAAAAGAAAAGAAATAAACCCGTACTGAGATTCGAACTCAGGACCTTCGGCGAGCTGGGCCGATACTCATCCATTGAGCTACACGGGCTATGGTTGGAACTAGTTCAAGCTAGCTTACATACGACGGCAAATTGGCAACCCAGCACGTGTGCCTTGAACTAATACATTATATGTACAAATTACGTATATGTGGAGGTTAACTTTAATTACGATTTTCTCATTAACACCTGGACGGTTTGATCTGTTTCAAAAAGCAAAATGTTCAGCTCTTTGAGCTCTACAAAATGATGTAACTTTTACCCCAATTAATTTTCATTAACTAATTAACGTAACCGAGTTAACGTTAACACAGAAATGCTAAGCCTGCGCGGATCCCAATCTGCGCAGGTATTACCTACTTTTTTTAATTATGTTTTTCTCACTAATTATTGAATATTTTTTGGTACTGTAAGCGTAATAAATGTCCAGTTTTTCAAGCTCTACAAGAATATGTAACTTTTGTCCAAATTCGTGTTCATCAAAGTTTTGCTAATTTATATGCCAGCTTTGCACGAGTACTGACATGTGCTCGTGTGAAAGGGTGGTTGAACGTGCGACTTCCACTCGGCTGGCTGCCGGGGTTGCCAGCGCCGGATCGAATAGCGGTTCGGTACGTCCCCTGTTAGGGCACTAGGATAGGTGGTAGGTAGATTTAGAAGTAGAAGTAGTTCGGTAGGTCGGTAGGTCGGTAAGTAGGGACTGCGTAGAATGGAGACAGTGAGTGAGTGAGTTTTTGCATTTTTGGCATAAACTAACTAAAATTAACTATATGCGAAAACTCACTCAAAATCAGCCAGTTAGTTTTAATCTAAGTTAATTAGTTCATTCCGAACAGGAAAATAATTAATTAATAGGGATTTTAAATCAAATAACCAGACAGTATTGAGTTTTAGCTTTAATATTACGTAGGCTTTAGCTGTTTAGCATAAGTAAGTAGATAGGCATCAATTAATCCAATTACTAAAAGTGTTTAGCAATTGACCATCTTCCAATATCAGAAATTCACTGAAAATGTCAAGTTTAGCATATAACTGGGCTAACTTGCTAGCCACGGGAAAGGAACCCATTTCCCGTGGCAAATCAACAAAATTAGGCCAGAAACAGGCCGAAAACATTAATATTGGCCAGTCATATTGTTTGCCCGAGAGATTATGCAAAATTCAGTCAGATTCAGTTCATTTCATTTCAAAATGGCCCTAGAAGGCCAGTTTGTGAAAGGAAAAGGCAAGCGCAAATGAATTCCGAAAATAGGTTGCAAGCAGTGCATTTTGTACGTTTTTAAGAGTGTTTTGCCTAGCTGCAAGTTCATTCAGGCCCACCTGGGCCAAAAGTGGAAACTTTACGAATCATTTCGTCCAAACAAGGAATTACATCAGGTTCAGCCAAATTCTGCAAAATACAAGCTAAAAATGGCCAAGAAGGCCCACTTGGTGACAAGAAATCACCAGAAACGGTTAATATTGTCAGAAAGGCAATAACCAATGATTTTGAGTCATTTCGGCAATTTACAAGCTCAAATGAGGCTCAAAATGCACATTTTGGGCCTGGAAAGCAAAGGAACGAGTAATGGTTGCTGGGTTCGATTCCCGCACCATAATTTTGCACTAATGGGTTTTAACCCATTTGATTCAGGTGCGGAAACGAAGCTACGCTGCTCTATCCAAATCTGAACTGCCCGTGGATCTCAGTCTTGCGTCAGATTAGTTGCTCGTTGATGGACCGTAGAAGTCCCGATCAGTCATTTCAGTTGTCAGTCAGAGAGTTGGATCCAGTCGATTTTGGAAGGTACATAGACGGCCTGTATTGATGAGTAGTGGATTAAGCGAGCGTAGTGTACTGCCTGATCAAAGTGGGAACTTAGACCTAAGCCCAAACGAAAAGTTATCTCTAATTCTTTTATTTGAAAAACTAACAATTTCTTTTATTGAACTGAGCATGGTTTCCAAGATTTCTCTCTCCAGTTTCGTGTCGGGAGGCGTTTCTCCCCTATCTCAGGCCTAATAGTCGGTCACAACTCCTAAAGAAGAATCAAGATCAGCGATATAGTTGAACTTTGTGTGTGTAATTGTGCTAATTTTCGTTAATTAGGAATAAGTAAGACCGAACCAGGAAATTCCCCACTTTCTATCTCTCCTCAAAAGATATTTCCGTACAGTAACCCTGTCTAAGTGTTGGAGCGGACCTTCGGGAAAGCAAGTGTCCAACATTCGGGGACTGACCCATAGACCGACCCCAGGTTTAACTTAATTAATATTTGCTGATTTGTAGTTTTATTTTTTTTGTAGTTTTGTAATCCGTTTTGTAAGGATGGATAAAGAGTCGCACAGCACAAGCATATAGGCGCACGAGAAAGCATATAGGTATTAATTAGCAGAGTGTTGGAGACAGTGTAATAATTAGGTAATCGAGACCAAGTTTGAGAAAGAGAAGAAGAAGAGGTACCACTAAACCTTGTCCCTAAAATACATATAAATTGGGTAATATTATCCTAAATTAGGATAATATTAATAGTCAACTAAAGACGGTAACTGGCAACTCTGGTACAGTAACTGAACACTGTACTGAACTGTATCTGTATCTGTTTTTGCACAGCTTGTAACGACCCCTAGTAATAACGCTTGTTGTATCGTAATTGTCATTCTTTTAAAAGTGTACCTGTCATAACTGTCTTAATCCTGATAAATAGCTGGTGTGTCAGACTTAGAGTCTTAGAGTTGCATGGAGAGGCGCGATTGTCTCTGAAAGCCAGGCGCGATTGCCATACAAGGAATTCACATCACAAGGATTGGATCAGGACTGATTAAGGTAAGTTCTGATCAGGAATTGGAAGACTCATCACCAATTCGGCGATCAAATCAAAGCAAGTGCTGACCCCTCTTGATGATCTGCTGGAATCCAGTGCATCAAACGAACTCACCAAGAAGAACCCTACAAAGGTTGGCTGCAGGGAATCTCTGATTTTGGAACACCACCTTTCGGAGATCCAGTGCCTAAGTCTGCTTCGATAAGTGGACGCGCTAACCTTCCGTGTGATCAAGTCTAAAGTGGATCGAGATTCAGATCTCACTAACTTCATTACACATGGGACGGGCTCATTGTTCCCTGGATGTCCTTAATGGGGAGCTTGCATTATCGGTTCTCCTGAGTTCACTTTTCAACCAATCCTTTTCAAACATTCAGCAATGGTAGTTGCAAAGTATGACTAGTCAAGTGCTTGGCTTGCGACTTTCACAACAGGGATAAGTTGAAATTTTTAAAACGGTGTCACTCATTAACTAATTAAATAAGTTCAAATTTTGCACAAATGTATAAACAAACGCAGGTGCAATTTCTTCAGTTTATTTATTTATGCAGTTTTTAATGTTTAATGAATATTTGAAAACTTTGGAAGTCAATATCTCATGGAATATACGATTTAAGGTGGTGATTCCCTTTGGTCACATAAAGTTTCACCATTATTACTCATTCATTACTTAGAGTTAAGAAGCCGTTTTTATATCAAAATGCAGCCTGACATTTTCTCTTTTTAATGCATACCACGAAACCAATGTTGCTTTTCCAAAATATTTTTAGCACATTTTAGAAGAAGTATAATTTTCCAGATTTTTTGCAGACTCAAGCAAATTATTTCGCGAGACATCGGTTATATCATTCGATACCTCCATCAAATAGCTGGGGTCGATTTTTTATTCATTGTGAAATCGCTCTTCGTTATGGAGAAATAAGCTGAAATGTGCTCGTAACCTGTATTTTGCCTACTTTTTCCAAATTTGTCAAGAAATTACTTCAGCTAGAAAGCAGTAATTGAGGCAACTGAAAAACGTCCCTGGGTATATTTGTGCAGAACGCATTTGTTAAGTAGCAGCCCTCCAGCTTGCATGGTGAATGATCCACAATCTTTGGAAAAAAATTGGTGGTGTTTTTGCAAAAACTACATTTTTCATGATAGCAGGCTACATGATAGCTGTTGGACGACGATCATCCATCGGATAATTTGCCCCTGTCAGACCTTCAGATCGACCCCCTTAGTTTGATTTCAGGCTTGTGTAGTTCAAGAAATGATGGATTATTTGATTTCTGCAAAAATGACAAGTTTTCGGCTACAAAACCAGAAAATCGGCTATATCGCGCGCTAGAGAAAAGCTAGAAACTTGCTTTAATAGAAAGCAAGAATGTGAAGCTCAACGAGATCTTTCCAGTGAATATAGTCATTACTGTATAGCTGCCGCCAAACTTCCAGAAATTGGGAAAAATCGCCCTGATCGGAAATCTAGAATTTTTGAACCGGGATTGCCCGGAGGGTGTTAGAACGCTAAAGCTATTTCGTAAAGTTTCGCCAAATTTCATCCTGATTTGCGCCGCCAACCAACAATTTGTGCCCAAAAGGATTCACCACCTTAAACAAAAACAAAATTGCCCCTCCGTACCCAACAAATTGACGACATACAAATTTTGAGCAACTTTGGTCGAAGCATTAATGAGAAAATTGATTTGGAAAATTTCGCACTGGTGGCTTCTGTTTTGCGCATACATTATACTTTTAATAAGTTGCATAGAGTATTTCATAAAATAATAAACAATGCCACACAAATGCCATGAAATGTCCTGTAGAGTTCATTTTCGAACGATTAGATTTTATTTTGCTATACGCATTGGGAATGGCCAAAGTAGTTTTGCCATCCTGTACTTTCGATAGACATAACTTAGAGCAGAGATATACACATCGTGGTAAACCCTTTTTATGCTCTTTCATCTAGTGCATTTGAATTTATCATACGAAGCTTTAATGAAATTTCGATTTTATAATCCTTATGGCATAAGGGAGACTCACTCATTACACCAGCATCTTTCTCTAGGCTACCTTCTCTTATATGTCCGTAAGTAACAATTAAAAAACAAATATTAACAGGTACGTAATAAAGTATTTAGTGTTATAGTCGGACCAGACAACATTCCTCCGATAGTTCTTAGGAAACTCCGAAATGTTTTAGCTGACCCTTTACTAAATTTGTTCCGTATGTCTCTTGATCATGGTAAACTGCCCAAAACGTGGAAAGATGCAACAGTTGTACCAATTTTCAAACGGAAGGGTTCCCCTTCTTCTCCAAAGAACTATCGTCCTATAAGTTTGACCTCAGCATGTTGTAAAGTTTTTGAACGTATTCTGAAAGAAGCTATTGTAGAATTTTTGAATGCCAACCGATTGCTTTGTGATTGTCAACATGGTTTTCGTAGTCGAAGGTCAACTTTGTCTAGTATTCTACATACACTTAGAATATGGTTTGCACAGAAAAACGAACAATGGAACACCTATTCTGTTTATCTCGATTTTGCTAAAGCTTTCGACACGGTAAGCCACCAAAAGTTATTACATAAACTATTCTGCTACGGAATTAGGGGTAAAGTACTAAATTGGATCAAAAACTTTCTGGAAAATAGAACACAAAGTGTAAAAATAAACAACACTTTATCCGACTATCAAAACGTTCTAAGTGGAGTCCCACAGGGAACTGTTCTTCGACCCTTGCTTTTCTTGATATTTATAAATGACATGCCCGATGTAATAACCCATTCAGATATTAGTTTATACGCAGATGATGCAAAAGTTTACGCACCCTAAAAAATTTGTGGGGGTTAAAAAAGTGGGCCGGGGGTGTGGGGGGGGGTAAAAGGGGGAGGGGGGGTGTAAAGAAAAATGTGTGGGGTGTGTGTTTGGGGCGGAGAAGGGGCGCTCATATTTTTTGGAAAAATTGATGTAGCGTGATGTGTGGGTTTTTGGGAAATTTGGCGTGGGGAAAAAAAAAAAAAAAAGGGAGGTGTGGGGTGAAAAATGTAGTTTTATAATAATTTTTTTTTTTTTTTTTTTGTTTGGGGGGGGGGGGGGGGTTTTTTGTTTGAGGGGGGGGTATAAAAAAAAGAGAAGAAAAGAAGAAAGGGGATGTAATTAAAGGGATTGTGTGTTATAATGAAGTGAGCAAGATCAAAACTCTGATCTGTTCCAAACTCTACTTTCTCTAAGCTCTTCTCCTTTACACGGAAGGTCAGCACGTCTGTTCGCAATGAAGCAGACTTAAGCACCAGATCTCTGAAAGGTGGTGTTCCAGAATCAGAGATTCTCTGCGGCCAACCTTGGTAGGGGTCTTTGTCGGTGAGTTCGTTTAAGGCTCCTGAGTTGATCTTCTGTCGGACAGCAAGAGGGGTCAGCACTTGCTTCCTTGATGATGATTTCCAATGGTACAGCAAGCGGGGTCAGCACTTGCTTCCTTGATGAGCACTGGATTTGGTTGAGTTCTTCCTCACTGGATCTTCGGTTCTTTCTCGTTTGTACGGTAAACGCACCGTGTGTGAAGGCTAACGCGCCTGTATTTGCTTGTAATAAGCTGGACGGTAAACGCACCGTAGTTCAAGGCTAACGCGCCTTTGTTGCTTGTAATAAGACTCGGTAACTAACAAACTGATTATTTAATGTAGACACTACAATTACTATTGGTACAATTCTTTGCGTTCAAACTAGCAATTACTACAGCACTAATAATTAGCTTACAATACAATAAGATACAGTACAGTACAGTTTACTGTACCAGAGTTGCCAGATGCTTTCCCTTTTTAGGTTATTATTAATATTATTCCTGTCTGGAATAATATTACAGACTTTGATTAAGTTATTGGGGACAAGGTCGATACTCTTTCTTAACGCCTTTTACACCCTTTCACTCTACTAACTCCTGCTAACTCGATTTCCCTATATGCTGTGTGTTGCCCGATATGCTTGTGCTTTGTTACTCTTTATACGTCCCCTTACAATAGGACTGTCAAACTAGTATCACAATAAACTAAGTTACTAATTATTAACCTAGGGACGGTCTTTGGGTGAGCCCCTGAAAGTCGGACACTGCTTTCGCTCCGACACTCAGTTCAGGGATGCTATGTGGGATAGAATTTGAGGAACGCGAAACAGATGGGAGTTGGGAGGTCCTTCCTTACTTATTCCTAATTTGGTCTAAGTTAACACAGTTATGCAATAATGGTCTTCTAATCTTCTGGACAGGAATCAAAGCTGGAGGGCCGGGGTAATGGTTTTAGAGATGCAGGAAGTTGACATTTTAGACTGAAGAGTACACTTGGGGAATCAACGAAAGTTCGCTCTAGATAGGGTTTTAGGTATAGCCCAACTTTGATCAGGTTCTGATTGCTGCCGCTGCTTCCTTCTCCAATCACTGAATTAGCACAGCTGATTGACTAATGTACCTTCTGACAATACTGACTGACTGATGCTACTGAGAACTGATTCACAAACAGGACGACTTCCGGTCCACTGATACCAAGGATTACTAACTGAGCAGGAAATCACTATCTATCGCAGCTAACGTCTAACGATCCAGATGGGCAGCTTCGCAGTCAAATCCGCACCTGAATCAAATGGGTTAAAACCCATTAATACAAGGTCACGGTGCGGGAATCGAACCCAGCAACCATTACTCGTTCTTTCGCTTTCCTGGCCCAAAATGTGCATTTTGGGCCCTATTTGAACTTGTGAATTGACGAAAAAGGAAATTGAGAGAAGAATGCTGAAGAGGCGCAAGGCCGCGAAGCTACTGACATTTAGACAGAACCTTTTAACAAGCTGAGCCCTTGCTCCACCTAACCTTGAGAGGCCATGATACCTCGGTGACAGTGGAGCAACAATTCAGCGAGGGTGAATTAAAGAGTTGGATTTGGTCAGTAGCTTCTGCCCGCTCTCTTCACTAAAGTGAAAGTCACTTAGACTTCTTCCATTGCTTCGCTTCACAAAGTACTATGTGATTTCCTGTCACAAAACCGGCCTTCTTGGCCCTTTTTAGAGCACAACTTGTTGTTTTTGATTAAACTTGCGCTAATTCTTCGCGCAGACAAAATGGTTTGTAATGTTCTCACATTTTAGACCCAAATCGGGTCTTAATGACTTGCAATTAGACGAAACAACTCTTAGAAAACGTGTAATTCTCGCTATCTCGTACAGTACTTGAAAATCTTGCTGGTTTCTGTCCTTTTCTTGCACAAACCGGGCCGTCCGGCCCGTTTTAAGTTAATACAAACAGATCCTGACAGAAACTCACAGGTTTACTTGAACAGATTAACTAATCGAACAAGGTTTGTATTTTTGGCCTGGTTCTGGCCCAATTTCGTTGATTTGCCACGGGAAACAGGTTTGTTTCCCGTGGCCCGCTGCTATTCTTGGGCGTACACAAAACATGATAAGCTTTTGATGTTGGAAGATGGTCAATTAACTATAGTTTACTACAATTAACCTAGCTACTGCCTATCTACCTAAGTACATTAAATTAATAAACCAATATAATGGTAACTTAATACTTATACTTATTTATACAAATTAATACTGTTGTTTGTTTGATTAGACGTTCTATGGCTAATCAGCTTTCCTACCCATATTGGCAAAGTTAAAATAATGGGCTGTTTCGTGGGTGAGTTTTTGCACATAGTTAGTTTTAACTCTTTTCTTACCAAGGATGCAAAAACTCACTCACTTACTATCTCAGCAGCCATTTTATGCAGTCCCTACTTACCGACACCAAGACTGCAGCTATTTCCCTACCTAGAACTGATTTAAACTGTCAGTCCGCTAATCGGACATTTATTACATACTTAACCTAGCGCTAACTAACCATCAGTCCGCTAATCGGACATTTGTTGCGAGATTCTTACTAATGACAGATTTCTACATATTTTATTCATTATTTACTTGTCTAAACCGGTTAGTACTGGATTCCATAATTGCGGCCCATCCGTCCCCTAATCGCAGGGCGACCTACACGGATGACCGGAAATCCGGCAGACCTGCAGACCTAATGGGGGTCCCCGTGACCCTAGGCTGCAGAATCTGCCCTAACCGTCAAACAGAACAATTTTAAACAGAATTTTACCTTGCACTCACTCCGAAATTAACAATTTTAACATCAAACACGCATTTAAACCTAAACTGAAACAAATCCCTGATTATTTGTAATTAAGGGCCAAATTGCTACTCAATTTGGCCCATTTCCTGCCTAATATCTGAGCAATTACACATTCATTCTGGCATTTCCAAGACCCTTATCGAACAAAGGGAGTTTACATGGTCTGCCCTCAATCACACACACAGTCACACAATTTTGGTTTAGAAATCACACTTAAAAGGGGCTAACTTGGAACCTCATCATCCATAAGGAATTTACCCAAGAAGCCAAGTACGTAAATTTGGGGTTCGCATTCACACAATAATAATCGCGATCACACCAATAACAACACAACAACTACATAATACAATACAGATTCTAACACTTCCCTACCTAAACCTACCTATTCTTTGTATGCACTTTTTTATTGTGTTTTTTGGAGATTAACGGGTCTCCGTCGGGAGCCCAAAGTTTGTAAGTTTGCACTTTTAACGAGGACTTTAAACTTTGAAACTTTGTGAATTTTGCAGGAAAGCCAACGAGTAATAATTGCCCGGCAATTATTACTAAACAACAACCGTTAATTCCGCTAAGGACAGCTTGGTTAGATTAATATAGGGGAAGCCGGCCATTCCCCTTGAAAAGGCTAAATAATTATTAATTAAAACAGTTTCTGAGTTTTAATTCCTATTAGTTTTGGGTAACCGACCTACACAAATAGCATAACACGATTACAGACAATAGTTTTAACATCGGTAGAGCCTAACTGTACGAACATGGCCGGCAATTCCTAATTGCCGGCTGTGGGGAGAATTATTTCCTAGACTTAACTCAATCCAGAATACGAGGTCATAGCCAAGGGACCTCCTACCTCAACTCAAGGGTGGGTCCCCGCTCAAAATCCCTTCATTACTAAATAACCCCAAAAGTGTAAAAAAGGTAAAAAATATCTGGCCACGAGGGCTCGCTGACAAGAAAGACAAAAACTGGCCACGAGGGCTCGCTAGTTGAAAAAGGTGTGAAAAACTGGCCACGAGGGCTCGCTGATTAAAACACAAAAACTGGCCACGAGGGCCCACTGGATAAAAGCAAAAGTAAAAAGACTGGCCACGAGGGCTCGCTAATTTTGAATGAGCCAAAAAGGGCTGTAATTTGATTAAAAATTAAAGGCCCGAAGGCCGAAAACAAAAGTAAAAATAGGCCAAAAAGGGCCTTCTAAAACCTAGAAAAATGCGTTTTCTGTGCGTCTGGCCGAGCATAATACGCTCAATGGCCCTAGTTCGTGCTGGTCTTGCTTCGTGTTCGCTCATTTCTTCTCCTCTGACCTGTGTGGGCCAGAGGAGGTCCTAACTCGTGGTCCTATGGGGGGGTCTAAATGCGCTGGGGATTCTCCGGCCAAAACGCTGGCACACCAGGAGAACGCATTGAAATGGAGGGGGGATACACGGCCGCTCTCGGCCGGAGCTGAAGCAAGACTGACTGGAAATTTTGAATTTCCAGTCAGTCGACCTCACGCCTGTTGGCGGTTTTCTTTGAGGTGGACGGGATTTCCAGATTATTCTGGAAATCCCCTTTGTGGGTGCAGACCCGACGTGGGCTGTTTGCACGCCTGGCCCACCAAGATGGAGATTTATGGGGGGTCTGGCTTTATGACCCCTTTGTGTGCAAAATTTTCGGAGCTGAATCTCCAGAAACTTTCCAGACATTTTGGTTAACACATAAAGGTAACCAAAGGGGAAAGTTTCTGATAAAAATAAAAATTCTCTTAAAACGAAAAATGAAAAAGGACAGAATAATGGCCTCTCAGGCCCCAATATGGAAATATAAAACTTAAGTGCTATTGTTGCTGTAAACTTTTGTAAATTTTATGTTTTGTATTTTTCAGGCGTTCCCTTATTCACTGGCCCCTTTCTCTTCCTTTTAGTGACGATTTCTCGGCCAGGAACAAGGGAAGCCGCCTTGTTAATCCCAGCAACAATTGCTCTCCCTCACTAGCGCTGGAGGTTCCTACCGTAAGAACGGGAGGGCAATTGTTGCGCAAAAGTTGTGCATACAAAGAGCTACGTAATTTTTTAGCTAACAAAAACTAAATATTATTAATCTACGTATGAAACTACCTAAGGCTACTTATTTTCGTTTTATTTAAATAATTTGGGAGAGGGTTATGCCCCCTCCGAACCTATTAACACCTATGAATACACGTTAAGTTTCTTCTCTGCGAGGCAAATCTTCGCTGGGAGAGGGCCAACAGAAGCCCAAGAATGGATAGGGATGAATGAAAACATGAATGGGCGTAACAACAAGTGTTTGTTACGCCCACTTGAAGAGTTTACGTAAGGTTAAAATTGAAGAATTAAAATTTTAAAGTACAAAGTTATTTTAACCCATAACTTTCGCAATATTAGGAGTTAAAAGACAGGGTTTGGATTTTTGGAACCAGGAAGAAATTGCCTTTCAGATGAGCCTAAGTTATATTTTCACTAAAAATTGTCAAAATTCATTAATTATTGCCTAATTACCACTAATTAGGCCTAACTAGCACATATTAGTGCTCCAAAACCATTTTCATGAACCTAGCTACGGATATTAAGGTTTAAATGACCCATCTTCCAACGTATGACCGTATATTTTACTTTTAACTGCAAATTCTGTAATAATTCGTGATTTCTAGGATGGTAACTTTTGATAGCTTTCTTCTTCACTAATGTAAGTTTGCTTTAAATGAAACTTTGAACCATTTTTCAACAACAGGAGGCCCGCTGAGGCCTGGGGAAGAGTAACGACTCCTCCGTTAGTTGATCAAAGGCTATAGTTGGGGGCCTATTACTGACCCGGGGAGTGGTAACGACCTCTCCGTTAATGGTTAGCCCTGATCAAACCTTATTAGCTCATATTACGCTGGGTTCCTATCCTATTCTGGCACTACCTATGTAGATTATAACGCTCTTTTCAACCTCATTTCTGGCATCTAGATTCTATTGAATTCCTATTCTCTTCTCGCGCTGTTTATTCGTGTTCTAACACTGTTATAAACCTAGTTTCTTAACCACGCTAGAACCTATGTCCCCTTTTGTAAGGTTTGAGTGATTTGAATTATTTAAACCGGCTGGCAACTCTGGTATTCACAAGAACATAAAATAATGACAAATATTGCTTGGACGTTCACATACTGCACACTAGGTTCTGAATAACTGTTTCCAAGAACAACCACCAATAACAATTCCGATTCCGATCACGATTCACGATTTTAATGAAGTTTCTTAACTTTTTTGGCTTTTACTTCATCCGTAACATTACAACCTCCACAAGTAAAAGGGCTAGGTTTTTGACTATGGGGGAAGAACCAAAAGTAATAAAATTCCCCAGATATCTTCCGTCGCGAAACACAATATGTAACTACTTCAATACAGTACCAAATCAGCTAATAACTGGCGATTATAGCATATTCAACATATATTTTACTTCACTGGAGACGGATAAAGGAATGCGTGATGCGTTCTGTGCGATGAGTTCGTAATTCCTATCTTAACAACCTATGACTGGTAATGTGTCCTATAACTACTATCTCTATGATTCCATCAGCAACCAACCTAAAGCCATTCTAGACCTTGCCTTACGTTCCGCACTGTTATGGCTAAATCTCTCACTACAACCAATTACTTACGCTGGGCGGGGTCCCATCAGGATCACCCTGTCTTACCCAGAACCTACTATACTTACTTGATTCTTCTAGCTGGGCGGGGTCCCATCAGGATTACCCTGTTTTACCCAGAAGCCTTCTCTCATCGCTTAGCTCTTCTACTGGGCGGGGTCCCAGCGGGATTACCCTGTCTTACCCAGAACTTACTACACTTGCTTAATTCTTCTACCTGGGCGGGGTCCCATCAGGATTGCCCTGTTTTACCCAGAACTTACTATGCTTACTGACTTCTCTTAACTGGGCGGGGTCCCATCGGGATTACCCTGTTTTACCCAGAGTCACTACTTCTACTTCTTCTGAATCTCTAACTTCTCTGGCGATTCCGCTCTATTATTACACTCTATATTACACTTTCTTAACTACTGATCCTGTCTATCTACTAATCTACCGATAATGTGGTCACATGACCGGTCGTTAGCCAATCGCGGCTCTGACCTGCGTTCTGCCAATCGCGGTTTGAACGCCAGCGTTCTGCCAATCGCGGTTTGAACGCTCATAACGCGCTTCGTACCTTGTCCCTTAGATAAACACTGAAATACCGGATACCTTTTAATGATCCCGTTCTACATACTCGTACACAATGATTCCTTCAATATGGCACATCACTTACAAGAACTTAGATTACTTCTGACTAATACTCAAATATCATCTCTCCGTCGAAACTATCAATTCCCAGTTTTTTGAACTCCTCCATTAACGACAGACAAGGTTACAAATAAAACAATACTGACCATTACACCTCTGATACAAAATACAAAATCATAATAACTGTTCAATCTTGGATGCGATCTTTCCCTTAGCATACGAAATCAGTGTTCACTGGGTTTTAGAAACGTATCTGAAAGTCTTCTCGTCTCCTTCTATTAGAACCGTCACAAGCATACAATACAAGATACAAACCACCACCATATCCTAGCTAAACAAGTTCAACAAATACAAGGTACAACCCATCACCATATCCTAGCTAAACAAAGTTCAGAAATACAATACAACCAAGCCTGTACACAGTGCAAAATTCCTTACGTAATAGCCGCTTGGTGACAATTACAAATATGAACAATAGTCAAACAAATATAGTAAAACGCAAAGATACAAGTTAGCCAAATATAACATAATAACAAAAGACGACACTAAATATTTATGACCTACAACCTGACTAGCTTTCTACAGGAACTTTGAGTTGCTAATTCGATTCATAACAAGTCTTGCCATTACCGTTCACGCTTAGTTCATGAGTCAAATCGCTGACTTCCCTTCCCAACCATGACCAATTAATAACATAACATAACAAACAAATATCCTGTACAACAAGACACAAATAAGCTAATCTTTACAATCTTTGGCAATTATGGCCCAGTGACAAACAATAACAAACAATAACAAACAAATAGCAAACAAATAATTACGCACAACAATCTTTTTGGATTTTCATATATGTCATTTTTTTGTATATTTTTGCAATGATATGACTTTTTACTTTTTCAGCATTATACGTCAGTATTTACAGTTTCATTGTCAACTAATTGCACCGTGGGGACACTGCATTTCCTGAGCTGTAAGGCTCAGGCAATTCCAATAGGCGACAGAGGTAGTTCTCCATCATTTCCTCTGGCGAGAGAGAATCTGAGCGAGTGAGCTGATCTTTTGCTCGTCGCCGTTCCATCTCCTCCTGAGCCCGCTGATGGCACAGGATACGGAGCTCTCCAATTTGGCGCCAATATTCCAGGACGGGAATGATTTCCGCGTCCAAACAGCTTTTCAGTGCCTTCAGCTCGCGCCGAATATAGGCGGGAATCTTTCCTGCCCACTCTTGAGGCAGCAGGGGGGCGGCTATATCCAGTGGAGGAAAGGGATCCAATTCTAGATCCTCAGACTCAGGGCTGAGATATCTATCTAACAGATTCAACAGTTCCTCGTCAGTTCTGTAAGGCCTTGGCACAGGTGCCATGGGATCTGTTACAATGGTGGCGTACTCGAACATCCAGCTAGGGGCATTGGCTGGAACAATGACGTCCGCGTGTTCAGGGATGTTTGGATTCCGGAATCGCCGAGAGATTGGAGGAGGTGAAGTTTCCTCACCGTCCCCGGTTCCTCGACCTGAACTTTGATCGTCATTATCTTGATCCTCCCCATCCTCATCACTCCGTTCCTCCCCCGCTAAAAAGGGGATGGTTTCCGACTGGGGGGTCTGATGAATCTGGCGCGAAATGGGGCCATCTGGGTTGGCAAGAGTAGGGTAAGGGGCTTCCAGCCCGAAAGGTGGTTCTGGATAAAGTGGGGTCTCAATCCGAAACGCCGGATTATTAACGATCTGCAAAATATCCTGCCGCAGCTCCTCCAGAGCGACGGCGTACAAGGCCTCGTCCGCTTCTGTGAACCGTTCCAGATGCAACCGCTTGTGAAAATAGCGGAAGGCCGATTGGATCTGGTCAATAGGGGTCATTTCCGGCGTTGGTTTGATGCAGTTTTCCAGCTGGATATTGGTCGTCCGAAGTCGGAGACCAGCTTCATCGGACTTAGCCTGATAGCCCGGGTGCTGCATAAAAGCTGGGTATTTAGCGCCTTCCGATATGATTTGCAACAACCGTTGGGCATTGTAAAATGCAACGGTATGATGTGGGTGGTTATTTAAGTCTTTTACAACAGTGTAGGTTCCAATGGCATGAGGGACTTTGACGGGGCAGGAGGTTGAGGCCTTCTTCTGCCCTGGAGCGGCAAACGGTGTTCCGCATTGCGGACAGACGTCCGGTTTAGCATTTGGGGTGGCCACAGTAATTGGCCGGAATCCCACAAACGGGATCTTGGGGACTGGGGCTCGAGGCCCTATTGGCCGACCGGCCATCATTGGGGCAGGGACACGAAGTCCCGGTAAAACCATTGGGTTGCGGAAAGCTGGATTTACCGCAGACATGAGAGGCGAGTAGGATCGCGGTGCTACTCCTGTTGACTGACTTTCCGCCATCTGGATCTAAAATCATTGCATCAGATGAGCAATTTACTGAAGAAACATTCTGTTACTTCCGTGTTGCGTTAGCGTCTTTAGAGTACCGACTCAGTGACTGCTACTCTCGCGCTGTAGAGTACCGACTCTGTGGCGAATTAATTATCTTTGAAAAGAGTACCGACTCTTTATTTTCCATACAAGATCCATGGCTTCCAGAAACAGGGGAATGGTGCAATTAGTGATCAAACGCGATCTTGCTTTGTACAACAATTATCTAAAACTTCATCTTTTTGTTGGAAAAACGCTTCCATTTCTAGGTTTGGTTAAACTTCACTTTACAATACATAAGGACATGACACAATAACAATACACTGCTTACGTACGACAAATAATAACAATTTACACAAATACAGTTTATAGTCGCTCAGACGGAAATTCATATCTGGACCGTTTCTCGGACGGCGGTCCCAACGACAGATTGAATAGTCCGGGTGTCGGAGGTGACACGCGGGGACACTGGCAGCACTGGCAGTGGCCTGAGGTCGCTTCCTGCCTCGGAGGACTGGGCAGTTTCTGCTGATGGCGGGCCGGACTGTGGCGCCGCTCGGATCGGCTGCCATTCGGTTGATTTCGGCGGTCGGCTCTCGGGCGCCATTGCTGACGCCGGCCAGAAGATGACGAGCCGCGAGAGTCCTGGCGGCGGTTCCTCGCAGGTCCGGAACCACGGGAGGTTCCTGGCACAGGCAGAGACGGGTGTCTCGGCTTGAAAATAGGCGAATCGGCGTGCGGCCTCTTCTTCTGCGCCTCCTTATAGGAGTGACGCTTGAGGTCCGTCGCCCTGATGGCTTCAGCCACCCGCTGGTAGGTGTCCGGGGCATAGGCAAAAGTCTGCCCAGACAAGACGGCGACCGGGTCCTGCGGTCGGAAGTGGGTCCCGTCCGGCCTGATGTTATAGCAGGTCCAGACCAGGGCAGCCCACGCAGGGTCACGCTTCATTTCAGCTGTGGCATCCACGCATGGATGGACATAAATCAGGGTGGGGAACGCCCGCACCATAGGGATGGACTCCGTATATTTCGGAGCCTGGGAAAAGGCCTCTTTCAGCTTATTGGCTTCCAGCTGATAGATCGGCCCGGCAGGTTTGTCCTCCGGGACATGGATTTCAGGAATGACCAAAATCTTGGTCAATAAGGGCGATCTGATGGCCATGGCCACCCGCAGACATCTGACGGGAGTGGCCATGTAGATGGGTAAGAGGATCGGGTCGGGACAGCCCGCAACCTCCTTGATCAGGTCCACGCACTGATTGTTCTGAAGGGCACTTCCGCCGATTATCACCACGCGAGGGGCAGTGGTGTAAAGCCCCTCCGGATTCTGAAAGTAGGAGCGATAAAACTCCAGCTGCTGGCCCAAGACGTTCGTGGCCAGGGTCGTTTCTGCGTTGGTGGAGATCCACCGCTTGGTGGCCTCCTCGGACGTACGGAATTCGCGGCAGCGAATTTCCAGATGCTTGGCTGCTATGCCCCAGAAGGCATCTGCCGTCGCTTCCATGAGGCGGCGATTTCCAGTGCTGAGCAGCTCTTTCTGGAAAAATGGCATGGAGTACTTTGCGAACAGCACTCCACCCATCACCAGAGCTTTCAGGATGTTGTAGGAATGCGGATGCGTCAGCAGCCGCTCCAGCTTGACGATTCGCTGCGCTTTCGTCTTGACGTCCACCGCCTTCCGTTCGCGCAAGATTTCCTTGCTGGCCTTGAAGGCTCCGGTCAGGTCAGCCAGGACGGCACAATACAGATGCTCTGACGTGAGCCCGTCCTTCTTCATGTGCCGGATTGTGACCGGCTTGTTCCCATCCTTGGGGTGCTTGGCAAAGTTCGACAGGGTCCTGTACTCCGTCGAGTCGCTCCGGAAGTACAGGAAATCCTCCGATGGTGCCGGAGTGTAGGGCAACTGGAATATGGACAGCTTCTTCAGCTGCTCGATCGCGCTCTGCTGCAGTTGCAACTGGTTCATCTGAAATAATTTAAACAAATAAGCACCCACTAATTTTGGGCTCGCAACGGCCATCTCTGTGACCACTTTACAGTGCGTTCTAGCAATTGCAGATTGAAATCCGTGTGTCTATCATAGCTGCCAAGGCGTCTGTTTGGTAACGACCAGTGCGACTTTCTCTGTTCCCTTGCAGGGATCTAGACTCAGTTTGGTAACGACCAAGTTCTCTGTATTCTCAAGAATACGGCTAATATGCTGGTATCGACCAGACAAAGATTCCGTCATCAATCTAAGAAATTCCGTTCACATTACAAAGCATGACATAGGTAAAATTATACAACATTTATGAACACATTAAAGTAGCTTTTACCTCTCTTACAATAATTAATCTAAAGAACAATCACTTATTAATAATATATTACAATTAGCAGTACATATCTTACATGTGGTCATGGTGGGTAGAACGGAGGGAGCATTTCTCCCTTGGCAACTCTGGTTTACAAGAATAACACGCATTTGATAAATAACATACAGCCTTAGCCAATATAACACAAAACCATCTCTCTTCTGTACATCCTTTACTGATTTCTCTTCACCCTTTACAGCTAATTCCAACCATTATTAATGACTTCTTATATAACTTCGAAATGCATTACTTTTCCCTTTAACGTACTACTACTTATTTTACACACGAAACGTTGCTTTTTTTATAATACATTTTCTAACATTTTATACTTTTTTTGTAATTTTCTTTGTTATCAAGCTGGGAACGAATGGTTGAGGATACTTTATTAACGAAATGCTTAGTATGTATATATATATATATATATATGTTTATATTATAATTTGAAGATGCTCGTTTTAGGGGTGCACACCATGTATATTGCTTTTAAGACCAAAAACTTCAGAAACGTACTTGCATATTATGATTAACTAATATTACCTACTTCTTTTACTCCCCAACTACTCGTTCCCGGGGCGAGAACTTGCATTGAGTTCTCCCCCTACCCTTAACAATATAGGGCACACTAATTAGTGTAGATGCCTTCGCAGAGAAGGCTCTCCCGGATCCCGAGGCCGGGATGCTCCTGATTGGTAGCGAGCTCGCTCGCGCACTGGCGGCGCTATGCGTTCGGCATCCGAGCGCGCACGTAGAGTAAGGTGATCCAGAGGCAAAAGAAGGTCTTCTTGGTCAGGATATCCTCCTCCGGATCCCAGTGGGGTGATCGTTTCTCGTGCAGTTTCCCAGTGGCTGGGATCTTTCCGAAACCTGGGAGGGATGGTCCTCGGAGCCCGGGGTCTGACTGCTGGCGGCTTCGTAGGCGGCTCCGGGGGTGCAGTTTGCTGATCTTCGGTAGGCAGACGCTTTCCTTCCGCCAAGGCTGCTAGGTGCACTTGATAGTGCCTTTCTCCCGCCAAGGCAGCTAGATACAAATGGTACAGGCTTTTTGTGGTATCAGGATACATTCTGGTCCGATCACGTACCTCGCTTCTAAGTCCGGCAATGAAGAGCAGACTGAGGTAGGCGTCAGTGGCGTCGTCGGTTAATCGTTCCGCATATACTTCTCCAGCAAACGCGAGCAGCCGTAAATAGAAGTGGTCTATGGACTCATCCTCTCTTTGCTCAATGGTACTCAGCATCTGTTTACTGGCACGGTGGTCCACACCGGATAGAGGTGCCCTCACTGGCCTGGTGGCCCCGGTCAAGGCGGGGGTGTTGCGGTCCCCTCGCGGGTCAGCTTCACCCGGGGGCAGAAGGACTCGACCGTCCTTCCGGACCTCATCCTCAACGGAGAGAGCCAACAGGTACAGCTCATCCAAGTGGCCTGAGGTGGAGGGTATTTGGAGTCGTATGTCTCTTCGCAGTCCAAGTAGGAAGTTTCTTCCCAATCTTAGTTTCACTGCCTCTGACTCTGCCTGAGCACCGTACGCGATGGCGGCTTGATCACAGAACCGATGATAGTATTGCCATACGGTTTCCGACTCTGTCTGGTTGACTGACGCTGAGAATACCGTGGCGGGAGGCAATCCTACAGGGTGCAGGGCGTGTGCGCCGGCTCCCCGCGATCTCTCATCTTCGATAGATGGTAAGGGATGACGCTGAACAGCTGGGGGTGCATTCCCATCTGAGGGAGTTCCTGCCGCGGCCTCAAACAAGTGGTAAGGTGTTGTCAAGGGTATGACGTAGGCCGCGGGTAGAGACGTAGGGCGTATCTTCAATTCCCTCGTAGCGAAGGATATTTCGAAGGAACCGCTGAATTTTACCAGCACATCAGTTCCCAGCAGGATCACTGGAGGTAGGCTAGGATTGATGAAGATACCATGTGAAATAGGTGGATGACTGGGACATCCCGGGAATGAAATAACGGCCTCAATTTTCTTGGTGATGTTCAGTTGATGTCCAGTAGCCGAAGAGCTCTCACGTGGGCATTCCAGATCCACCAGGGTGAACCCATGCTTCTTCGCTACGCTTTCTGACATTACCGTGATAGTAGCTCCTGTATCTAGCACGGCCTCAATTATAACGCCTTGAATGGCTACGTCTATGCACGGAGTGGAACTGCCAGCGGGGAGATCCTCCGCTGAGTATTCAGGGGGCTCCATCAAACACCAAACTCGGTCTCTCCGTCCTGTGGACGAATCTCGGGACCGGCTTGCTCGGTCAGTTCCATAGGGCGGCGGAGTGCCAACTCCGCCCCTTCCTTTTTCCTCTTCAGGACTCGGAGCGCGGGCCCGATTTGCACGCTCGTCTGTTTCGTCTTCGTACCGCCGAAGTAATTGAAAAGGCTCTTCCTCCAGCCGGCGTTCTTCTAGTCCAGAAAGCAAAGGTCTTCTAGGCCGGACAGCGAGGGACAGCTCAGGTAGCGGGGGCGATGGCGACATAGGCTTCAGGAGGTCATCCTCGAATCGTATCTGCCCGCCGGACGGCTGAGCGTATGAGTGTGGCCGGGCACCACCACCATACCGGTTACCCGAGGTAGGGCGCATCAGATGCGCCGGCTGTTCCAGCAGGGGTGATCGACTTCGGAGTTCCGGAGGGCTGGAACGGGCATGTTGAGAAGTTGGCTCTACGGCGATAGTTCTCTGGTTCCCCATGGCCAAACGGCTCAATCGCAGTCCCAAACCGTGGAACGATTCTCGGCCCCGCTGGACAAGATTTTCTCTGACTTCCCCAAGACAAGGCGAAAACCAAATGGTAATTATCACGCCCACAACTATCAAGACCAGGACGATCAAAAATCCGGTCCAAACATTCATGTTGAGCGGGTGAATCAGCAGCGGAGCGGTGCGGTGATGCTCTTTCAGGATTTTCTTCACAGCCCGGTTCTCGTATTCCGCCCGCTCCAAATCAGTGAACTGGATGGGGGTTATATCCAGTTTGGGAGCTTCAAATGGTACTCGGTACGTTACCAACGGGGCTGAGTACTGCACGACTTCAATGGCACTGGTCAGTACTAGATCATTTATTATAATATGGTTATAAGTACCGTGCTCCAGCCAAACTACTCCGTGACTGGGTACGGCAATAGTTTCTCCTCGTGATACATGCTGTAACTGAGGAGTCTGAGTTACCATGATTTCTGGATGGCTCGTCCTGATCAGTACTCCCGCAGGCGTAGAAGCAAAGTCTGTATCCGGGGTCATGGCCTTGACCATCATCTGCTGTCGGCAGTTTGCGGCGTCAATAGGCGCGGCTGACACAATAGCCCTGAGACACGCGGATTGTGGAGTGGCGACTAACGCGTCGGGTCCACAAACCCATAATCCTGGAGATGCTTGACATTCTGATAGCTTGATTTCCGAAAACTCGGAATTCTTGTGAGTGGCTTCATGCCTCACATATCGCGGAACTGGAGCTTTCATTTGTGCGTGACTAGTTGGATCATTGTAGCCAACATTACTGACTTCATAGACGGGTGCGACATCTTCCCTTGTAGGGGTAGGTATCTCCATGATGAAACCAAACAGCAACTTCCGGATGTCCATTCGGACAGGATAGATTTTCCCAAATCTGTAGATCAAGCTAGGCTCATCCCGCAGAATTGACTGATTCAGCTGGGCATGGCCGTGAACTATATCTCGGATGATCTTGAAATTAATCAAACTTGGGGATATTCTCCCGTCAAGTCCAGCTGCCATAACACTGTCAATGCTGTGTTTCAGCGAATGCTCGAAGTTTGACACAATCAATGAATATTGCACTTGCGTATTCATTGTCAAAGCCTCGCATCGGGCTGAGTTGATCAATCCCACAAGTTCTTGCAATGAATAATGCATGAATGAATAAACATTCTCATTAGCTTCCACCAGCTTCTCAAGAGACTCTTCGTGGGCAATTACCTGTTCATCCAACTTCTGTGTAGCTTCAATGAGTGCGTTGACTTTGTTCTTCATGGCTCCCAGATGCACTGTGTTAGAAATGGACAATCCCAATCCAACCACTCCCAGTATGGCTCCAATTGCCCGTTTATCTCGGCGCAAAGGGAATTTGGACTGTACATGCTGATAGCCATGGTCGGCGTACAGCGATTCGTTGTAATGCTGATACTGAGGTGTGGAGGTGTTGCACAGGATGGGACTCTTGTCGCAGATGATCTTCATTACAGATGAATAATATCTCGTGTTCAGGATCCCACCATACATATCATGATATTCTTCTGTCACATTGCGGACCAATCCATCCAGGTGCGGCTCGTGCGGGCAACCACTTATGGTCTGATCGCGGGGTGTGTCGCACTTCTTGCATTGGTGTTGCAACTTCTCGGGAATAGATGAGAAGTCGCCCCCGCAGAGCGAGCAAAAGGAAAGCCAGGCTCGCATTTTAGCTATATGCGGTGGCTTAGGCATCTTCATGTGGATCAGGATTGGAACATATTCCGTCTTTGTGTAGGTGGCCATCAAGCCTTTCGGTGATAGGGCTAAACCCCAGTTAGTAGACACCATAGTGTTCATTGCCTTTGCTCTTTGCGTAAAATAGTCATCTCCACCCTGACTGTTAACGCAGGGTATTAGCATGGCAATAGCCAGGCCAAACACGGCCCACATCAGCAAAATGGGCACAGGAAGAGCTCGTATGCCTTTAGCTTTTCCGGTTGCCTTTGGGTCAGGTCCTTTCTTTTCTTCGGCTTTAGGAATGACTTCTTTAATCTCCGCTTTTGGCAATCGCGCCACGGCGGGAACGGAACTAGATCGGAAGGCGCTTTGATGAACCGGAGCAGGCGACTTCCGCTTCGGGCTGGGTGGCACGTCCGTAGTGTGCCTGACAACATTCATAGCTTCCATTCGGGCTCTAGCCCGCAGAAATCGCTGTTGAGCTTCCCAATAACGCTCTTTCTCCTGTTTCATTTGCCACTTACGTCGCTCTTCCTTTTGAGCACGTTTTCTTTCCTTAGTTCTGACATCTTTCAGAAGTCTGCGCAGAAACTTGATGTCCTGGGGACACAGGTCAGATTTAGGAATCTGCACCTCCCCTAATACTTTCTTTATTTTCTTGATGACCTTCTTACGCTTCTTCTTGCTTCCACGGTTCTTCTTTGTCTTGATCGTGACAGGCTCAATGGCGTTCAAGTTTACGCGAATCCTGTGTGCTTGGAGTTTGTGCACTGCATTTTCCAAATCTTCATCTGTTCCGTCTGAGCTGTCAGAACTTATAGATTCATCAGAACTCTCGTCCGGTGAATCCAGCACCATGACTCCATGCTGACCCAGTTCCTTCATTTCCTCTATCAAGGAATCAGCATCTTCTTTGTCAGGTTCCGTCTGCTTCCAGGTCAGAGGCATGGATGGGTTAAGGAGATTCTCAACCCACAGGTCAAGTCTGCCAGCATGAGGTGAATCCTCAGAGGCTTCCAAAACATCACTGTCCAAACTGCAATAAAATTGCTCATCAGTCACAGATTTCCCAAGTCTTTTCAGGATTCGCCGAGTGACCTCGTAAATAGCCTCTTGATCAATGATTTTGAATCTTCCCCGTTCCGGATATTTGATGAGGTCACTGATCCGGTATTCCATCTGGCGTGAAGAATTAGGACCACCCTGGGTCATGAAAATGCTGGGGTCCAGGGCCCACCTCAATTCCTCTTCTGAGACCTTGACTCCCAGTCGGTCCAAGACTCGTTTGGCAAATCTCATAACTGGGCCCATCTCAATGATGTTAGGCGTTTGCTGAACTTCTTTCTTTGGTTCCGCGGAGTCGGTCTTTGTCATTTCTTCCTTCTGGCCATTTTGACCCAGTAGTTCCTTTTCGGAGACTAAAGGAGCGCGTAACATGTCCATTATCATGCTACCCTGAGCAAGGACCTTCTGTGCGCTTTGCATGATGGACGGCATATCTGCAGCCACCCTGGGCTGCTGGTCGGATCCTACCGACATTATCTGAGATGGCGGGACCAGTTTCTTTTGCTGGTCCAGAATAGCCTCTAGTTGAGGGGCGGGTGACAACCCGAGCTGCACGCGAAATTCCCGTACGGCTTCGCCAAGTCCGACAGTTAGGGAATCTGGCGGCGGTACTGACTGAAAACGAGGAGCGGGATAGCACTGAGTCAGATCCTGGCTCCAGGGACTTCTTCTCAGTCCGCGTCCACGTCCTAGTGAACGTCCTCTGACTTGTGTCGGTCTTCCCTCAGGAATCCGAGCCGGGGGCCTCCAACTTGGGCCACTGAGCAGTTTTCCCGGTTCTTCCGGCTGTTGACCAGTTGGTTCAGACGCTTTCTCTTCCGCTGGATAGGTCTGCTGTGCAGATTCTGTGCTCGATTTCTCAGATGAGCAAGAGCTTTCTCTTTCCGAGCTCCCTCCAGTGATTGGACGGGCAGCCCCTGATTCGGCGGATAATCTCCTCTTCACATGAGAGGGATAACCGTATTCAATGGTCTGTGGCTCCTCCAACCGATGTGTCCTCGGATACGTGACGGACATCGGCTTCTGATACATAGGCAAGGCATGGAGCTCACGATCCAATCTTTCTGTCTCAGGATCCGCTGCCTCTTGATCTGTGTTCAACGTATACGCAGTCTTACCTTTCGGCTGTTCCATCTTGACGTAGGGAGGAGTAGCGAAATACTGGCCTCCTAGATCCTTGATTTCCTGTTCCAACTGCAAGATCTGAATAGGCAATTGGGTTGCCCCCGGGGGGAAGTACCCTGACTTCCCCTCAGGTTCGGCAGCTATTGTCTGGACCAGGGCAGGCCCACCTCGGGGCTGTCCAACGTCAGCAAATCGTGATCCATATGGGGCATTCACTGCCTCCACGGCATTTCGCCCCTCATTCCGGTTCCACTGCGGCCTGGGCTGTGGATACTGCTGATTCTGGTTCTGAGGTCCAGGTCTGGGTGGATAACCGCCGTTCCGGTTTCTGTCTCCTCCGTACCCATTGGACGGGTACCGGGGTGGTCCATTGCTTGGGCGGAACTGGTTCGGATTCCCATTGTTGCTGTTGAATCCATAGTTAGGACGTGGAGGTCCAGGATAGTCGTTTCTGTTCCGGTAAGCTCCGCCTCCCGGAGACCGGCATTCGCGTTTCGAGTGCCCTGCTCGTCCGCAGTTGAAGCATCTGAAGTCATTCGGGAAAGGGATTTTATCGTTCCCCTTCTTAGGCTGCGGGGCAGGTCTGGGCTGTTCTGATCCAGCAATCTTGATTCCTTTGATCTCGTTGGCCAACAGGGCCGTGCTCTGTACCAATGATGTGATCGTATTCAGCAAGGCTGGGCCTGTCAGGCTCGTGCTCGGAACCGCAGCCTCAGGATCCACCTCTAAAAAGGCAGGCGTTCCCTCTCCGGGGTACACGCCTTCTGCTTGCCTTGCCTTTGTGAAGGCCACTGAATACTCTGTTGTGTCCATCGGGACATGCGGCTTAAATTCATTCCTGAGTCCAATCAGGAAAGTCTTCAATTTCAGATTTTCCAAGAATTCTGGATCTCCTCGGTCATCCCAGGCTATGCGGGCATACTTCTGTAGCCGCAAGGAATAATCCGCCACCGATTCGTGTGGCATCTGCCGAATGCTCAACAGCTTGGCAGTCGCATGCATGTCAGTGAGCGGGGGAATCATATGTTCCCTGAGGGACCTCACAGAGGCGTCCCAATCGTCTTGCTGCATAGCCCCCCTGGGCATGCACTTGTAGATTTCTGCCGCTCGACCTCTGAGGGTAGAGGAGAAATTCATCACTTTCTGATATTCGTCCAGATTAAGCCTCTGACTGAATCTCTCGTAGTTGGCAAGATGATCATCAAAGTTTTCATGATCTTTTCCTGAATAGCAGGGCATATCCCGGTATGACGCTGCTATGGCTTGATTCTGAATGCTATCGCGCAATTGTCCCAAGAGATCCTCCACATTTCCATTGTTGAAATTTGGCCATTGATTCCATTGCGGCAGGATCGGATTAGGCTGGTGGCCAGGCTGGCCAAAGCCAGGTGCCACAGGCGGAGGAATGTTCGGGGGTCCATCCCCATTTCCATTGAGTTGTTCAAGTTGATCCATTTCTTCTTCTTGTACCGGTCGGTATGGACGAAGTTGACTTCTCGTCAGAGTTAAGGTTGATCCTCGCTTGAGCTTAATTCTTCTTCTGTTGGGTCGTGATGTCCTCACTGGACTACTTACCTTATTTCCAATTCCTCTGTCTTTGTTCAGGATTGATGAGAATTGTTCCTCACTGGGGGCTCCAAATCTTCAGTTTACCGTGTAATGAAGTGAGCAAGATCAAAACTCTGATCTGTTCCAAACTCTACTTTCTCTAAGCTCTTCTCCTTTACACGGAAGGTCAGCACGTCTGTTCGCAATGAAGCAGACTTAAGCACCAGATCTCTGAAAGGTGGTGTTCCAGAATCAGAGATTCTCTGCGGCCAACCTTGGTAGGGGTCTTTGTCGGTGAGTTCGTTTAAGGCTCCTGAGTTGATCTTCTGTCGGACAGCAAGAGGGGTCAGCACTTGCTTCCTTGATGATGATTTCCAATGGTACAGCAAGCGGGGTCAGCACTTGCTTCCTTGATGAGCACTGGATTTGGTTGAGTTCTTCCTCACTGGATCTTCGGTTCTTTCTCGTTTGTACGGTAAACGCACCGTGTGTGAAGGCTAACGCGCCTGTATTTGCTTGTAATAAGCTGGACGGTAAACGCACCGTAGTTCAAGGCTAACGCGCCTTTGTTGCTTGTAATAAGACTCGGTAACTAACAAACTGGTTATTTAATGAATACACTACAATTACTGTTTGTACAATTCTGTGCGTTCAAACTAACAACTACTACAGCACTAATAATTAGCTTACAATACAATAAGATACAGTACAGTACAGTTTACTGTACCAGAGTTGCCAGATACTTTCCCTTTCTAGGTTATTATTAATATTATTCCTGTCTGGAATAATATTACAAACTTTGATTAAGTTATTGGGACAAGGTCGATACTCTTTCTTAACGCCTTTTACACCCTTTCACTCTACTAACTCTTTCTAACTCAATTTCCCTATATGCTGTGTGTTACCCTATATGCTTGTGCTTTGTTACTCTTTATACGTCCCCTTACAATAGGACTGTCAAACTAATATCACAATAATCTAAGTTACTAATTATTAACCTAGGGACGGTCTTTGGGTGAGCCCCTGAAAGTCGGACACTGCTTTCGCTCCGACACTCAGTTCAGGGATGCTATGTGGGATAGAATTTGAGGAACGCGAAACAGATGGGAGTTGGGAGGTCCTTCCTTACTTATTCCTAATTATGGTCTAAATTAACACAGTTATACAAAGTTAATAATGGTCTTCTAGTCTTCTGGACAGGAATCAAAGCTGGAGGGCCGGGGTCATGGTTTTAGAGATGCAGGAAGTTGACATTTTAGACTGAAGAGTACACTTGGGGAATCAACGAAAGTTCGCTCTAGATAGGGTTTTAGGTATAGCCCAACTTTGATCAGGTTCTGATTGCTGCCGCTGTCTCTCCTTCTCCAATCTACTGAATTATGCTGATTGACTAATGTACCTTCTGACAATACTGACTGACTGATACTGCTACTGAGAACTGATTCACAAACAGGACTGGGACTTCCGGTCCACTGATACCAACGAATTACTAACTGAGCAAGGAACTCACTAGTCTATCGCAGCTAACGTCTGACGATCCAGCATGGACAGCTTCGCAGTCAAATCCGCACCTGAATCAAATGGGTTAAAACCCATTAATACAAGGTCACGGTGCGGGAATCGAACCCAGCAACCATTACTCGTTCTTTCGCTTTCCTGGCCCAAAATGTGCATTTTGGGCCCTATTTGAACTTGTGAATTGACGAAAAAGGAATTTGAGAGAAGAATGCTGAAGAGGCGCAAGGCCGCGAAGCTACTGACATTTAGACAGAACCTTTTAACAAGCTGAGCCCTTGCTCCACCTAACCTTGAGAGGCCATGATACCTCGGTGACAGTGGAGCAACAATTCAGCGAGGGTGAGTTAAAGAGTTGGATTTGGTCAGTAGCTTCTGCCCGCTCTCTTCACTAAAGTGAAAGTCACTCAGACTTCTTCCATTGCTTCGCTTCACAAAGTACTATGTGATTTCCTGTCACAAAAACCGGCCTTCTTGGCCCTTTTCAAGGCACGACTTGTTGTTTTTGGTTAAACTTGCGCTAATTCTTTGCGCAGACAAAATGGTTTGTAACGTTCTCACATCTGGACCCAAGTCGGGTCTTAATAACTTGCAATTGTACGAAACAACTCTCAAAAACGTGTAAACCTCGCTGTTCGTACAGTACTTGAAAATCTTGCTGTATTCTGTCCTTTTCTTGCACAAACCGGGCCGCCTGGCCCGTCTTAAGCTAATACAAACAGATCCTGACAGAAACTCACAGGTTTACTTGAACAGATTAACTAATCGAACAAAACTTGCATTTCTGGCCTAGTTCTGGCCCAATTTTGTTGATTTGCCACGGGAAACAGGCTTGTTTCCCGTGGCCCGCTGCTATTCTTGAGCGTACACAAAACTTGATAAGCTTTTGATGTTGGAAGATGGTCAATTAACTATAGTTTACTACAATTAACCTAGCTACTGCCTATCTACCTAAGTACATTAAATTAATAAACCAACATAATGCTAACTTAATACTTATACTTATTAATACAAACTAATACTGTTGTTTGTTTGATTAAACGTTCTATGGCTAATCAGCTTTCCTACCCATATTGGCAAAGATAAAATAATGGGCTGCTTTGCGGGTGAGTTTTTTGCACATAGTTAGTTTGAACTCTTTGTTTACTGAAAATGCAAAAACTCACTCACTCACTATCTCAGCAGCCATTTTACGCAGTCCCTACTTACCGACACCAAGACTGCAGCTATTTCCCTACCTAGAACTGATTTAAACTGTCAGTCCGCTAATCGGACATTTATTACATACTTAACCTAGCGCTAACTAACCATCAGTCCGCTAATCGGACATTTGTTGCGAGATTCTTACTAATGACAGATTTCTACATATTTTATTCATTATTTACTTGTCTAAACCGGTTAGTGCTGGATTTCATAGTTGCGGCTCATCCGTCCCCTAATCGCAGGGCGACCTACACGGATGACCGGAAATCCGGCAGACCTGCAGACCTAATGGGGGTCCCCGTGACCCTAGGCTGCAGAATCTGCCCTAACCGTCAAACAGAACAATTTTAAACAGAGTTTTACCTTGCACTCACTCCGAAATTAACAATTTTAACATCAAACACGCATTTAAACCTAAACTGAAACAAATCCCTGATTATTTGTAATTAAGGGCCAAATTGCTACTCAATTTGGCCCATTTCCTGCCTAATATCTGAGCAATTACACATTCATTCTGGCATTTCCAAGACCCTTATCGAACAAAGGGAGTTTACATGGTCTGCCCTCAATCACACACACAGTCACACAATTTTGGTTTAGAAATCACACTTAAAAGGGGCTAACTTGGAACCTCATCATCCATAAGGAATTTACCCAAGAAGCCAAGTACGTAAATTTGGGGTTCGCATTCACACAATAATAATCGCGATCACACCAATAACAACACAACAACTACATAATACAATACAGATTCTAACACTTCCCTACCTAAACCTACCTATTCTTTGTATGCACTTTTTATTGTATTTTTGGAGATTAACGGGTCTCCGTCGGGAGCCCAAAGTTTGTAAGTTTGCACTTTTAACGAGGACTTTAAACTTTGAAACTTTGTAAATTTGGTTGGAAAGCTAACGAGTAATAATTGCCCGGCAATTATTACTAAACAACAACCATCAATTCCGCTAAGGACAGCTTGATTAAGTTAATATAGGGGAAGCCGGCCATTCCCCTTGAAAAGGCTAAATAATTATTAATTAAAACTGTTTCTGGGTTTTAATTCCTATTAGTTTTAGGTAGCCGACCTACACAATTAGCATAACATGATTACAGACAATAGTTTTAACTTCAGTAGTGCCTAACTTCATGAATATGGCCGGCAATTCCTAATTGCCGGCTGTGGGGAGAATTATTTCCTAGACTTAACTCAATCCAGAATACGAGGTCATAGCCAAGGGACCTCCTACCTCAACTCAAGGGTGGGTCCCCGCTCAAAATCCCTTCATTACTAAATAACCCCAAAAAATGTGTAAAAAAGGAAAAAACTGGCCACGCGGGCTCGCTGATTAAAACACAAAAACTGGCCACGAGGGCTCGCTAGTTGAAAAAGGTGTGAAAAACTGGCCACGAGGGCTCGCTGATTAAAACACAAAAACTGGCCACGAGGGCCCACTGGATAAAAGCAAAAGTAAAAAGACTGGCCACGAGGGCTCGCTAATTTTGAGTTGATAGTGAGCCAAAAAGGGCTATAATTTGATTAGAAATTAAAGGCCCGAAGGCCGAAAAACAAAAGTGAAAATAGGCCAAAAAGGCCTTCTAAAACCTAGAAAGTTGCGTTTTTCCTGTGCGTCTGGCCGAGCATAATACGCTCAATGGCCCTAGGTTGTGTTGGTCTTGCTTCGTGTTCGCTCATTTCTTCTCCTCTGACCTGTGTGGGCCAGAGGAGGTCCTAACTCGTGGTCCTATGGGGGGGTCTAAATGCGCTGGGGATTCTCCGGCCAAAACGCTGGCACACCAGGAGAACGCATTGAAATGGAGGGGGGATACACGGCCGCTCTCGGCCGGAGCTGAAGCAAGACTGACTGGAAATTTTGAATTTCCAGTCAGTCGACCTCACGCCTGTTGGCGGTTTTCTTTGAGGTGGACGGGATTTCCAGATTATTCTGGAAATCCCCTTTGTGGGTGCAGACCCGACGTGGGCTGTTTGCACGCCTGGCCCACCAAGATGGAGATTTATGGGGGGTCTGGCTTTATGACCCCTTTGTGTGCAAAATTTTCGGAGCTGAATCTCCAGAAACTTTCCAGACATTTTGGTTAACACATAAAGGTAACCAAAGGGGAAAGTTTCTGATAAAAATAAAAATTCTCTTAAAACGAAAAATGAAAAAGGACAGAATAATGGCCTCTCAGGCCCCAATATGGAAATATAAAACTTAAGTGCTATTGTTGCTGTAAACTTTTGTAAATTTTATGTTTTGTATTTTTCAGGCGTTCCCTTATTCACTGGCCCCTTTCTCTTCCTTTTAGTGACGATTTCTCGGCCAGGAACAAGGGAAGCCGCCTTGTTAATCCCAGCAACAATTGCTCTCCCTCACTAGCGCTGGAGGTTCCTACCGTAAGAACGGGAGGGCAATTGTTGCGCAAAAGTTGTGCATACAAAGAGCTACGTAATTTTTTAGCTAACAAAAACTAAATATTATTAATCTACGTATGAAACTACCTAAGGCTACTTATTTTTATTTTATTTAAACAATTGGGGAGAGGGTTATGCCCCCTCCGAACCTATTAACACCTATGAATACACGCTAAATTTCTTCTCTGCGAGGCAAATCTTCGCTGGGAGAGGGCCAACAGAAGCCCGAGAATGGATAGGGGGATGAATGAAAACATGAATGGGCGTAACAACAAGTGTTTGTTACGCCCACTTAAAGAGTTTACGTAAGGTTAAAATTAAAGAATTAAAATTTTAAATTTACAAAACTATTTTAGCCTGTAACTTTCGTAATATTGGGAGTTAAAAGACCGGGTTTGGATTTTCGGAACCAGGAAGAAATTGCCTTTCAGATGAGCCTAAGTTATGTTTTCACTCAAAATTATCAAAATTCACTAATTATTGCCTAATTACCACTAATTAGGCCTAACTAGCACATATTAGTGCTCCAAAACCATTTTCATGAACCTAGCTACGAATATTAAGGTTTAAATGACCCATCTTCCAACGTATAACCGAGTAACTCGGCTTTAAACTGCATTTTCTGTAATAATTCGTGATTTCTTGAATGGTAACTTTTGATAGCTTCCTTCTTCACTAATGTAAGTTTGCTTTAAATGAAACTTTGAACCATTTTTCAACAACAGGAGGCCCGCTGAGGCCTGGGGAAGAGTAACGACTCCTCCGTTAGTTGATCAAAGGCTATGGTTGGGGGCCTATTACTGACCCGGGGAGTGGTAACGACCTCTCCGTTAATGGTTAGCCCTGATCAAACCTTATTAGCTCATATTACGCTGGGTTCCTATCCTATTCTGGCACTACCTATGTAGATTATAACGCTCTTTTCAACCTCATTTCTGGCATCTAGATTCCATTGAATTCCTATTCTCTTCTCGCGCTGTTTATTCGTGTTCTAACACTGTTATAAACCTAGTTTCTTAACCACACTAGAACCTATGTCCCCTTTTGTAAGGTTTGAGTGATTTGAATTATTTAAACCGGCTGGCAACTCTGGTATTCACAAGAACATAAAATAATGACAAATATTGCTTGGACGTTCACATACTGCACACTAGGTTCTGAATAACTGTTTCCAAGAACAACCACCAATAACAATTCCGATTCCGATCACGATTTTATGAGTTTTCCTTAGTTTCTTTTGGCTTTTACTTCATCCGTAACATTACACATACGATACATACTGTATATATATTTGGTCTATTCGTTTTTACGACAGTTTATTCACTTTATTTATTAACGCTGCATGAAAAAGCGCTACAGCGGAAAAATGCTTGAAACTGGAGGGAAAAATGCCCTAAACGGGGATGCATGGACTAGAATAGGGAAAGAAAGAAGGGCGGAAAAATGCCAATATAAATATAATTGACAGTCGGCGCTGAAAAGGATAGAAACTAGATTCAGCGCATAGGTGTAACGGGGATTTGGGTTGGGGGGGGCCCTCCTCCGAAATTTTGGGGGGGGCCCCCCTTTTTAGACCCCCCAAACCTCCCCCAAAAAAATTTTTCTATTTTTATGCCAAAAATCGCATTTGCAGCCATTGCTAATGCCGAAAAACATGAAATCATTAAGTAATTTTAACATTAGACAGTGTTCTTAAACTCGAAAACTTGATTGCCAACACGTTTCAGACTCCAGAATAAGGGCAATATTGAGTCTAGAAGTCTATAAAACCGTTATAAACGTGTATTTCTCGCGATAATAAACACGTTAAGCCAACAATTTGGACTTTTATGTCATCTGGAAATGAAAAAGCTTTTGACTTGGTGATAGCAAAGCAGGGGTTGAGGAGGAATTTTGCAAAATTTGCTCTAAAAATGCCCAATTTTTGGCCAGTTTTCCAGGGGGGGGGCGCGCCTTCGGCGCGACTACGCCCCCCCCCCCCCCCCCCCCCCCCAAGATGTGTTAGGGGGGGGGGGCGGGGGCCCCCAAAAATAAATTCTGGGGGGGGGGTTTAAAAAAATGGCATAGAGGGGGGGTCCCCACCCCCCCCCCCCCCCCAATTTTTTCCCCACCACACCTATGCTCACCACCCCCCCCCCCCCCCAGGGGGGCGGGTCCCCACAACCCCCCCCCCCGAAGATCAGATGGTGGCGCGGTCACGCCCCGGGCCAGGCTCGGGTAGTACAAAACAAATAAACCGTGCGCGGGATAGATACATAAAAAAATATAGTTTATATGTATTCAGTTCAATTTTACTACATTATTTTTATTTGGTGATGAGCAGGATAAAGCGCTAAGGTTAAAAGGGTGGAAATTGATGGAAAAATGGCCTAAACAGGGATGGATGGACTAGAATAGGGAAGAAAGGGCGGTATAATTGTGAGATTATTGTGAAAGGCGGGAAAAAGATTCAGCGCCGAATAGGGAAAGCAGTCTGGTAGCTTGGAACAGGCAATTCCTCCGTCCATTCTATTAGCGTGAACTGCTCTGCACTACCCGAGAACGTGGTATACACTGCGTTTGAAATGAGGCAGGCTACGACAGTTTATTCACTTTATTTATTAACGCTGCATGAAAAAACGCTAAAGCGGAAAAATGCAAGAAACTAGAGGGAAAAATGCCCTAGACGGGCATGCAGTAGCTAGAATAGGGAAAGAAGGAAGGGCGGAAAAATGCCAATATAATTGACAGTCGGCGCTGAAAATGATGGAAACTAGATTCAGCGCCGAATAGGGAAAACAGTCGGCGCTAAAAAGGATAGAAACTAGATTCAGCGCCGAATAGGGAAAGCAGTCTGGTAGCTTGGAACAGGCAATTCCTCCGTCCATCCTATTCGCGTGAATTTCGATATGTCTAGCTCAACGGTTAATTTCTCTGACAATTTTACCTAGGATAAGAAAATCTGATTAACTGCGACTAGGTTTTATACCTAATCGCGTGAATTACAGTGTTGATAATAGCGGCTGCTTTCGCCTACAATTTTGTCTTAAACAGCAAACAAGAAACTGTTCCTGGATTATATATATATACGTATAATGACTGTAGCATATCTAGTGCATCGCTTTAGCAACGCAGCAAGAGCAAAGCTAGCTACCTACAGCACATTTGGTTCACATCATGACACCTCAGGGTATTTTTTACAGGGGGGGGGCGGGCCCCCCCCCGAAATTGACCTTCCCTCCCCCCCCGAAATCGCCCCTCCCGGGATTTTTGCTCCCCCCCCGGGATTTTTTGGAGGCCCAAATTTTTGCCAAAAATAGGCCAATTTTCAAAAATTTTCCGGCTGCGCCGGAGATTTTTTCGACAAAATAGCTATTTTTAGCTTAAATGCTGGCATTTTTGTTTGAGAACTTTTTGCGTTTCACCATGCAAAATACGCCAAAAAATACCATTTTTTGGCTCATTTTTGCAAAAAATCTTCCCCCCCCGAAGCTTTCTGGGCGCCCCCCCCCCCCCCCCCCCGCGGGGGGGGGGGGCCGGGGGCCCCAAATTGGGGGGTGTAAAATGGCGGGGGCCGGGAAGCCCCCCCCCCCCCGTAAAAAAATCCCTAAAAAATACCCTGCACCTAATGTTAACTGCGTTGTTTCATGAACCACAATCAACCTACGAACTTTTTATTCTTCCAAAGCAGACTTTGCTTACACAAACGACATGGCTGTAGCCTGCCTCATTTCAAACGCAGTGTATACCACGTTCTCGGGTAGTGCAGAGCAGTTCACGCGAATAGAATGGACGGAGGAATTGCCTGTTCCAAGCTACCAGACTGCTTTCCCTACTCGGCGCTGAATCTAGTTTCTATAATTTTCAGTGCCGACTGCTTTCCCTATTCGGCGCTGAATCTAGTTTCTTTCATTTTCACCGCCGACTGCTTTCCCTATCTAGTTTCTATCATTTTCAGCGCCGACTGTCAATTATATTGGCATTTTTCCGCCCTTCCTTCTTTCCCTATTCTAGTCCATGCATGCCCGTTTAGGGCATTTTTCCCTGTAGTACATAGTGTAAGGCGGGATTAGGGTGAGGGGGCTACCATCAGGCCCGCACCCAGGATTTCGAAAAGGGGGGGTCCAAGGTAAAATACCAGGGGGGGGGTTCCAAGGTAAAATACCAGGGGGGGGGGTCTGGGGGGCATAGCCCCCCATAAGTTGAGGAATTTTTGCATTTTTGCCCAAAAATCGTACATTGGATGTTTATTTCTTGCAAAAAGTAAATTATCGCGCCGTGAAAATTTTTTAAGAATAGCTGTCTTTGCTATAAAAATAGCAAAAATTTTCTATTTTGTCACCCCAAAAGGGGGGTCTAGCTCTAGACCCCTTTAACACCCCGCCCCCGCCCCCCCCCCCTGGGTGCGGGCCTGGCTACCACCTCCGAAGGTTTGGAGGGTCGTCGGACATCCCCCCGTAGCCGCAACATTGACATTATTCTGGGCTTAGAAACATGTTGGCAATTAAGTTTTCCAGTTTAAAACCTCTGTCTAAGTACTGCGTATGCTGTCAAACGGCTGGACATTCTTCGGGACAGGGTTCGGTATTCGTCTCTTCCCCCTTAAATGTTGAACCTCCCACCCTGGGGTTTTTTACTGGATTGGGGTGGAGGGCCCCCCCCAGGTTTTGGCGCCCTCCAGGTTTTGGCTCCCCCACTCGACCGACCTCTTCCCCCCCCCGCCCCACTCTTCCTAAGGTCCCCAGAAATTGCCAAATTTTTAGGATTTTTGGTCAAAATTTTAAAAAATTTTCCGGCTTCGTCTGAACTTTTTGGTCAAAAATCGTCTATTTTGGTGCCAAAACTTAATTTTTGAGCACTTTTAAGCTCAGCTCAGTATATGTAGAAAACAGGCTTTTTATATATATAGTCAATCGGGAAAAAAGCCACGTCAAAATTTCGGGAAAAAAGCCACGACCACTGTGGCCTAACGGATGAAGCTATTGCAGTAATTTGGCGTGTAGAATGGCGACCTCAATATAAGCCCACACGCCGATTTTTAGCTTTTTAGCTCTTCTTTATGGTCAACAGCGTGGTCGACATTTTTTGGAAAATTTTTTCCTGAAAAGGCGGGAAAACGGTAATGTTTCAAAAATTCATAACTTTAGTGTCAATAGCGCTATCAGAATAATTTCTATTGCTATCAAGAGAGAACATGTCTGGCTTTGTCCTCGTACAACTGCAAACAGTTTAGGATGTCACGTTGTCTCTGGGCAGGTGTGGCTTTATTTTCCCGATGATTTTGACCCATCGGGAAAAAAAGCCAGTCGCTTGCGAAACCCATAGTGAGCAGTTTTTCTGGATTACTGGCATGATAACTATTTTGAAAATAATCAGCAATTCAAGTTTTACAAAGCAATACCGTTTTTAGGTGGACAGTCCCTGAAATGAGCAACTTTTGGACTAATATGTCACGTCAGTCGTTTTGACCGCTACACTCCACATTTCATCCTGAAACTGTCACAATTGGCCAAAAAGAGCATTGGAAAACATTTTGTGGTTAGCCTTCGTTTTAGCAAGTTTTTAAAAAATTTGTATGTTTACGTTATATTTGATGAAACCTAGCCAGTTTATGCTGCAAACTAAAAAGTTCTATTTAATGCTTTACGAAGGCAATTTGCCTCGGAAAACAACAAATCTAGGGTAAATAAGCGACGCTGAACAAGTTGGAACACGCAGAATTGGTCTACGCCTTCAGGATATGCTTCGACCAAAGTGGCTTTTTTCCCGATGACTGGCTTTTTTCCCGATTTTGGCTTTTAAATTCCCCAGCAAATAAATCACAAACTACTCTCTATTGCTACAGTCCAGAGAAGGGATGAGAATAATCCGTAGGGGTTGCCATTCTTCAAACTACAAGAATTTTCCCATAATTCCAAAAAATGAGTTCAACACGTCCAAAAGTTTGAAAAATGGCGTTTTTTCCCGATTGACTATACTGTTTTTTTTGGCATTTTTACCTCATTTTATCCCCCCCCCCCCCCAGCGTCCATCCCCCCACTTACGTATTTTTGCCTTAAAAAAACCCCTGCCACCCCCCCAAATCTCCGTTACTGCATTTTCTATTAATTTTAGATGACTGCTAGCAGTAAATTGTTTGCTAGTTTTTGGGTTGATCAAAATGCTGCTGACGCTTGCTTTACTTAGTACATTTTACTCTTGCTTTGCAGCGGACAAGACCAGAGCTTGTGGAAATAAATACTGCAGTGGTAAGAATGTTGTTATATGTATTTCAAACAACAATGGTTTATTTGCAATCAATGTTAATCTGGCTTTTCCTAGACAAAAAATTTCTGGAGGAGGAAGTCTGGGGGGCCCAAATCTGGAGGGGGTACCGGGGGTGGGGGCGGCTTAAATTTTCTCGAACAATGCTTA
>JASAND010008412.1:0-20134 GCA_030248195.1 Trissonchulus latispiculum
TTTACGGTGTCTCCAGGGACTTTTGATGAATATTGGTATGGAAAATGCTGCCGCGACCCCTATGATACCAGTCACATCTCAATAAGTTACTCACGACGCACGCGTAATTCTCAGAATATAAAAATAAACAACAGTCACGTTATAAACATAAATTTGCGTATTTTTTACCGGGGGGGGGGGGTCGGGGGATTTTTGTTTTCCCCCGGGATTTTTTGGAGGCCCGGATTTTTGCCAAAAAAATAGAGTACTTTTCAAGTTTAGGCTTACCGGAGATTTTTTGTAAAAATGGCTATTTTTAGCTTAAATCCTGGCATTTTTGAGAACTTTTTCCTTTCTACGTGTAAAATACGCCAAAAAATGCCTATTTTTAGCTATTTGTGCAAAAAATCACCCCCCCCCCCCCGGCCCGGGGGCCCCCCGGGAAGCCCCCCCGAAAAAAATTCGCTAAAAAATAATTCCCTCTGTAACGTAGGTATAAAACAGCAAGTAAGCCCAAAATACGTGTATGTATATATATACCTGGCATTTTTAGTTGGGAGTATATATATGGCCCCTCTACGTTTCGGCAAGCCCCCAACGGGGGTCGCCCAAGTGACGAAAACGCTGAGGTCACTCAAAATTTGCTCAATTGTTAGGTAATTTATGGGCTTATACATATATACGTTCATTTTAAGCTTAAAAATACTATTTTTCCGTTGTTTCCTTAAAACGCTAGCTTTTACTTTAAAAATGCTACCATTTAGTTAAATTTACACCTTGGCCTCGCACACCCACTTTCCCCTTCCCTGGTGGCGGGGTCGAAACCCTTAAAAATGCCAGTATATATACATGCTTTAAATATTAGTATATATATTTAGTATATATTGCATGCTTTAAACTTGAGCTGCAAAGAATTCATATTGTGGATGTAGTCAAATGGAGCACATTTCATTGAGAACAAACTTTAAAACACCTATAAACCTAAAGAACCAGAACTGTAAAACTACCAAGGATGGCTGACATTTCCGATTGGGCTCAGATCTGCAGAAGCAAAATAATTATATATACACTGTGTTGTAGTGGCAATGTATCCAACAAGGAGAGAAAGAAAGAGAGAATGTTGTTTCCACTGTATCAAAGGTATGAATATACGATACGTATACGATACGTGGTAAGTATATATAGAGATGAACACAGAAAGACTCAAATAGCCCAACTAAAACAACAATAAAACAACATGCTTGGAGGTAAATTTGATAAAAAAGTCAGGTCAGTCAGTTCTTCTTCTTCTTGGCTGGCGGCAATCGGTTATCCATATGGGGAGGCTACACCTCTATGCGCAGCACACGGTCAATGTTCAGGCACGAAAACGAGACGAGTCGCTATTTTCTAATTTTGAATGTTTTCTTCGGCGAAATTTTTATATCCTTATGTGTTACAGGACTCAAAGCTTAAGCCCCTGAGACTAAGCCTAAGCTTCAGCCATACGTTAAACATAGGCTCTGCTCTGCTATCATAGGGGTCGCGGTAGCGACCCCTATAATATGAGTCAAAACGCCCCAATGACAGCCTTCAGAGGCGCTGCGCAGAGGCTGCGCAGATTCCTGCGCAGATCCTGCGCAAATTTTGTGCGCAAAAGAAAGTCCGTGTCGAGTTTAGTATAATTGGAAAATTTCATCCCCCTAACACTTACCGTTAAAACGTTGCACCCGCAGTCATTTATGCCGGCTATGTTTTTTTTTCCGGTGTCTCCGTTTTACCCTCGTATGTCACCATTTTTTGTAGCCTCTTTCACAGAATGTAGCGACGTTCAGACACCTATTGCGGTATATCATCAATATATATAGGTTAGTGACTTTCGATATATGTGGTCGCCGCCGCGCCACAGTAGCCGCAGCGCCACAGTGGCGCCACAAAGTCGGCTCCAGAACGTCGAAATGGAAAACGTATGCCTGGGGGATTAGCTTCTTTTCCAGCTCTTTGTGCAAATACAAACCAGACAAGTTATATATGGTTGATAAGGACATATATCCGGATTATGACGTTTGAAGTCGGATTTTTGATATGTTGCGCCACAGCGCCACAGTGGCCCGCCAAAGTTGGTGAATGTTGGGTCCGGACTTTGAACTTAGTTTTTTTTCGGCTTTTTTCAAGAATAGAGCTTCTCAAATCATGCATATAAAGGTTTTTGGGGACGGCGAATCCATTCCCGCCATCAGTTTTGCTGCCAGATTCACCCAGTTTGCTGGGCTGGTTCCACTTGACCGTCTCAGGGGTCCGGTCGGTAACCACTTCCGGGAGGTCCATAGTAGGCTTCACTTGGCCCCTCCAACGCCTGTCTATCGGGGTTTTCTGGTGCGCCCAGCTCATTTCCGGTCGTCCGTTTTGCCGTTGGACCCACCCATCTTGCTGTGCTGGGTTCCACTTTGCCGTCTGGAGGGTCCGGTCGGTACCGACTTCCGGGAATTTCATATAGACCTTTACTTAGCCTCTCAAAACATTGTCTATCGCGGGTTTTCTGGTGCGCCTTGCTGGTTTCCGATGTCCGTTTTGCCGGTGGAACCACCTATCTTGCTGTGCTGGTTCCACTTTGCCGACTGGAGGGTCCGGTCGGTACCGACTTCCGGGAACACCATAAAGAACTTTACATAGCCTCTCAAAACATTGCCTATTGGGGTTTTCTGGTGCGCCCAGCTCATTCCTGGCATCTCTTTTGCCGTTGGACCCACCCATCTTGCTGTGGTGGTTCCACTTTGCCATCTGGAGGGTCAGGTCGGTGGGAGGTCATGTGGTCGAAAATCAAAATTTTCAAAAGTGGTCAAATTTGGTACCAAATGAAAGCCCTAAGCGAGCTGAGCAACTTCTGTCATAGAACTGCATGCTCAAAGTGGATGTAGAGTGCTGTGGTGGGGTGAGGTGGGGACAGGCGATTTTCGGTCACAAATGAAATTTTTCAAAAGTGGTCAAATTTGGTACCAAATGACAGCCCTGAGCGAGCTGAGCAACATTTGTCATAGAACTGCATGCTCAAAGTAGGGTGCTGTGGTGGGGTGGGGACTTAGGACGATTTTCGGTCCAAAAATGAAATTTTTCAAAAAGTGGTCAAATTTGGTACCAAATGAAAGCCCTGAGCGAGCCCGAGCAACATTTGTCATAGAACTGTATGCTCAAAGTGGTTGTGGGCACTGTCGTGGTTGGCTTCCTTGCTCCTGGTGAGAAAGATATCATATACGTACATACCTTCATGAGCATACATACAGGGTATTTGAAATTTACAGGGGGGCGGGGGGCCCCCGAAATTGACCTTCCCCCCCCCCCCGAAAAATGCCTTCCCCCCCCGAAATCGCCCCCCCCCCCGGGATTTTTGCTTCCCCCCGGGGATTTTGATGCCCAAAATTTTGCTGCAAAAAATAGGCAAATTTTCAAAAAATTTTCGGCTTCGCCGAAGATTTTTTCGTAAAAATAGCTATTTTTAGCTTAAATCCTGGCATTTTTGAGAACTTTTTGCGTTTCACCATAAAATACGCCAAAAAATACCATTTTTTGGCTCATTTATGCAAAAATCTTCCCCCCCGAAAATTTCTTTGCCCCCCCCCCCGCCCGCCCCCCCCGGGGAAGCCCCCCCGAAAAAAAAATCCCTGCAAAATACCCTGCGTTATATTATAACGTGACTGGTGACTGTTTTTATATTAGGGATACGCGTGCGTCGTGAGTAACTTATTGAGATGTGACTGGTATCATAGGGGTCGCGGCAGCGACCCCTATAATATGTGTCAAAAGTCCCTGGAGACACCGTAAAATAAGCTGCGCAGAGGCTGCGCAAAATCCTGCGCAGATCCTGCGCAGATTTCATGCGCAAATTGTAGAGCACATCGAGTTTAGTATGTGTGCGAAGTTTCAGCCCCGTATCACTTTCCGTTAAAAAGTTGTGCCCCGGACCGGTTATGGCGGCGATGTTTTTTTTTTTTTTTTCCGGTTTCTCCTATTTAATGGTCGTATTGTCCTGACTTTCCGCCTCTTTCACGTAATCTGCAGCGGAGGCCGGACCTAAAGGGGTATAGGGTCTGGTAGTACCCCATGCGCCATTTAAGAATCGCTACTTTTTTTGCGCCGCAGGGGCGCCACAGCGCCGCAGCGGCGCCGCAAAGTCGGCTCAGAGCGAAAAGTGACCATTTTTGTGGTCGCTGCGCAGCTCGAACGTTAAGAGCTGGAGCCGATTTCTTTTTATATTCAGAAACTACATATATTGAACTAACTAAATAGCTAAGTCTCGTTTCTCTATCACTTCCCATGCGACCACAGTGGCCGGTCAAAAATGGTGAAAATTCGAAAAATGAAAAATCGAAATTTCTCGCTGTGTATTCAACTTAGAAAGCCCAATTCTTTCATACAAAGGTTTTCTGGCACGGCGAATTGATTCCCGTAAGCAGTTTTGCCGTCGGACCCACCCATATTGCTGGGCTGGTTCCACATTGCTGTCGGGAGGGTCAAGTCGGTACCGACTTCCAAGAACACCATATAGGACTGTGCATAGCCTCTCAAAACTTTGTCCATAGGGGTTTTCTGGTGCGCCCAGCTCATTTCCGGTGTCCGTTTTGCCGTCCGACCCTCCCATTTTGCTGGGCTGGTTCCACTTTGCTGTCGGGAGGGTCAAGTCGGTACCGACTTCCAAGAACACCATATAGGACTGTGCATAGCCTCTCAAAACTTTGTCCATAGGGGTTTTCTGGTGCGCCCAGCTCATTTCCGGAGTCCGTTTTGCCGTCCGACCCACCAATTTTGCTGGACTGGTTCCACTTTGCCGTTTGAATGGTAAATCGGGTAGGGGGTCAAGTGGTCAAAAATAAGATTTTTCAAAAGTGGTCAAATTTGGTACCAAATGAAAGCGCTAAGTGAGCTGAACAACTTTTGTCATAGAAGTGCGTACCTAAAGTGGCTGTAGAGGGCTGTGGTGGGGTGGGGTGGGGACTTAGGCGATTTTGGGTCAAAAATTAAAATTTTCAAAAGTGGTCAAATTTCGAGTCAAATGAAGGCCCGCATCGAACTGAACAACTTTTGTCATAGAATTGCATGCTCAAAGTGGCTGTAGAGTGCTGTGGTAGGGTGGGGGTGGGGACTTAGGCGATTTTGGGTCAAAACTAAAATTTTTCAAAAGTGGTCAAATTTGGTACCAAATGAAAGCCCGCATCGAACTGAGCAACTTTTGTCATAGAAGTGCGTACCTAAAGTGGCTGTAGAGGGCTGTGGTGGGGTGGGGTGGGGACTTAGGCGATTTTGGGTCAAAAATTAAAATTTTCAAAAGTGGTCAAATTTGGTACCAAATGAAAGCCCGCATCGAACTGAGCAACTTTTGTCATAGAAGTGCGTACCTAAAGTGGCTGTAGAGGGCTGTGGTGGGGTGGGGTGGGGACTTAGGCGATTTTGGGTCAAAAATTAAAATTTTCAAAAGTGGTCAAATTTCGAGTCAAATGAAGGCCCGCATCGAACTGAACAACTTTCGCCATAGAACCACCCACCCAAACTTGCTGTGTCGGATTTATATACTTTCTTTCTCAACCGGATTAAACGACAGACATAGGCCCAACACACATATTATCCCCTTTTGTGCGGAGCATTTTTGTTACTTGTATACATATATACATAATGTACAGCAATACAGTATATATTTAGACGGTGGCGCATCTGCCCGGCAGCATTATCAGACAAATGGTGGAGCGTCATCCAGCGGAGGACCGCAGCCCTTGCTTGACCAGATGGATCAGTTCTCTAGAAAGGTAGTCCTCAGTGATTCCAATACCATCACTTTCTTTGGTCGAAATGATCCGCTGTCCAACTTTCATGAGTCCCAAATGCTCATTGCAGGTTTGAGTTGATTTAATTATTGTGTTTGAGACGAGGATAAATTCGAAAGAAAGCTGATTTGTGTGCTCCGTAAAAGACGGGCTCTGCTTTTATCAGATAATTGTTTAAAATGTTGGGGACCGGGGCCGGGACCTCATCGTGGCCGGGGCCGGGGCCTGGAAATTGGTAGTCCAAATCGAAAATTTTCTGGGAAATTTAAATTTTGCAATAATTTGTGATGTATATATACTATCGTTGTTTTCATTCATATCGGCGGGAAAACTAACGATTTGTACCACTTTTTGATTTTCGAAAATCAACATTTTGGTCAAAAGTAAAAAATTTACAAAATTTTGCTAAGTTTTGGCCCCGGTCGGTACCGGGGCCTGACAACCGGGGCCAGGCCCCGGTGCATCCCTGGAATCTACTATTTAGTGGTGTTCGTGAACTGACATTGTACTGAAATATCTCATGCTTAGACCAGAGTACGCCGTGTGGTACGTACGTACTATTTTTAGGACATTCCTATCCTACGGTAGAGCATTACTATGAAGCTTGTAAGGTGTACGCCCTACTGGGCCCTTATCATGCCATGTACTTGAAGGGTACGGAGAATCCGGGTCATGTTAAGACGATGGTGAAAAAGATTGTTCAGGAAGCTCAGGTCCCCAGACGTGCCATCGAACGCTGGAAGCGCTCCGATGGGATTGCTGTTCTCAAGGTGTGATGAGCGTCTGCTGACTAAGTTTGCTGGTAACAGCAATGCATATAGCAATGTGTGTGGTGTGTATTTATGCGTATTGCATATATACACACAAAAATTCAGATTGAGTACCAGTATGACGATTTTGGACCAGAACTTTCGGTGACTGCGAATCCTCAACCACAAATCGTATCTGGGAGGGTACACTATCAAGCAAATTCAGCTTTTTTGTAGAGATGAGGTGGTGGTATGAAGAAAGCAGCCTCCAAGTATATACGTATTATTGATGATTTATTGGTTTATAAAAGTGTATAAAGATGGTTTGATTATTCGGTGATCAATGCAATAACGTCACTATAAAATTAAGATTGAATATATTTCAACGAAGGTTTTGTTTATAGGCCATCCCTCCTAGTCCCTATGCATTTTTAGATTTGTTTAGGTAGGTCTTATGGAGAAGTTTCGCCAAAATGCCAGTCTACGCGAACAGTTGATAAAGACCGGTGACGCTCTGCTGGTTCAGACGAACCAGTATGATAGATACTGGTCGGTGGGCATGGAGGAGCCTGAATTTAGACAGTGGCTTAAACAGCACGAAGGCCAGGAATACCAGTATCCTACTAGAATTGAGCCACATCTCGTGAATCAGATTCCGGAACTAGCCAACGGAAAGTACGTAGGTTAAATAAGTTGTAGCATCAATTCGAGGACAGTGAAAAAGCTTGTCCTTGCAGCAAAACCTCAGTCCTGTTGTTTCTTATATATAGGTATACTTCGGATAAGGGGAGCTTTTTCTGTAAGAAGTCTTTGCTGACTGCGCGAATACTTCGGCTTACACCTGGTGTAGGGAAATATTGTCGGAATTGTGTAACTTATGATATCTTAACTTATAGAGTTTTGTTTTCTTCTTTGTTAAGACTAATTATGTGCTTTTTGCTTTTAGGAATCTGCTAGGTTTATTGACAATGTATGTACGTGATTGTCTGCGGAAGGAGTTCGGTTATGGTGGTCGAGTAGAGTCTTTGCTACCTACACCAGACGGTCCCTCAAAAATGGAAATGGATCTAATGTGATTGGCTAGAGTGCGGGTTTTTCTGTTTCACACATTTTCAAATTTGGAATTTTCTGTTCAATTCTGCTATTTGTTTAGGGTTGCTGAGGCTTAACGTAATATTTTGCGGGAATCTTCGTACATATGTGTGAACAAAATAGTGTCGCTAACTGGGACTTAGCTTACTATGAGAAAATGGCGTATTCTTAGTAAGTAATTATTTGTGTGTTTTTGTTTTTATTGTTTGCTTCTTTTATACTTTGTAAATTGTTATAAATCTGTCAACAACTATTGTAGGAAACTACTGGAGCAACCTTTTAGCAGATCCTTGCTTTGTTTTGTCAAATTCTTTTCTGTATCTTGGGGTCTTTTCGCTTTGCGACTTCGACTAAAAGAGTTAAAATTAACTCAATCCTTCTCGGGCACAGAAATTGAAAGAGTTAAACCGTTTGTTGTAACTCCCTTCTGGAATTAAACTAGTTTAATTCGCGCGCGCGAAAAGGCCCTTAGTTATAGTTTCTTCGCATAAGATTATTAGTCAGTGTTAATAATACTGTTCTGTAGACAGCACTTTGAATTGTATAATTCCAATTTATTGACAGTAAAGGAAGTCAGATGTAGTGTACGGTAATTTATTGGAAAAGCATTTTGCTTTTGCACATTATGTGTCTTGTAATTTCGTCGATGTGTTAAATCTTTTCACCCTTTTGTGCGATTCTTTCTCCTTCTACATAACAGATAATGTAGTCTATGTAGCAGTGGATTGCTGTATGGTAAGCTTAACTGTTTCTCACTACGGATGAGTATAATAGAAAATCTAAGGTGTTATTATGTAATTATATTATATTATTGTTCTGTTTTTATGCGTTTGCTTCAACTAGCGATAATGTCTTGTTGGTCAGGACTGCATAGCGAGTCAAGCTTCACTGTTTCTTACTTTACGGATGAGCATATTTGAAAAACTAGCGTGTTATTATGTAACTGTGTTGCACTGGAACTGCGTGCTATTGTTTTGTTTTTATGCGTTTGCTTCAACTTTAGCGATAATGTCTTGTTTGTTTTTATCTGTTTTTGCTGCTTACTTGACTGCTTCTTTCTCCAAAGACCAAGAAACCACTAAACACTTGAATTAACTTTGTCTTCAGTTGACGATTGTTTTTCATAAAGTTACTTGATTGGCTATTGTAACCTTTTTGTGAAAATATGTGATTGAAAAATTTGCTTATAATAGTCAGAGTTTTGTTGAATGGTCTATTTGTGTGAAACAGTTCTGTAAGATGGACTTATTGTTTTTCGATAGTAAACAGTTTCATTTAATTTTTGGTCTGATTTTGTCTAGAGAGCTTGAGCTTGGGCTTAGCTGAGTTCCCTGAGCTTGAGTTCCCAAACTCCTACCAGGTTAGTTGTGGTACAGTACCATCTATTTAGGCGACACTATTGGAATAGGCTGATATTTGTCGTGCATAAAATTATGACGAACCTGCTGGTTTTGTAATTATGACTGATGGAGAAGACTTGATTACATGCCTTGTAGAAATGAAATCAGGGCCGACTTTTCAGGCCCTGTTCACATTTTTGGTCGGAATGTCCCTGAGTGCCGATTAGGCCTGCGCGGCCCGGTCCGGCAAGCCCTTGAACAGCACTGATTTTTTAAAATCTATGAAATTATTTGAAGTTGTATGGAGTGAAACGTATTCTGCTTTTGAAAAATTTGGACTCTGAAGAACCTGTGCTTATCTAAAATGTATAGCTTCTCGCCCTACGAAGGAAACTAATCGGAAGGCTAAATTAGCCCTCAGCTTTGTTACACCATGCTTATCGAGGTTGAACTAGAAATGATTTACTGTTTAGTAAGTTTAAAATAGTTACATAGTGGTTGAATTTTTGTTACTCGAAAGCACTCCTATGCAAGCGGGTAAAATGCTCCGCAAGGGTGCTAATATGAGTCTGGAACCTGTAAAATTCCACCTGAGAAAGGAAGAAAGACAAGCCTTGAAAACCTAGTGTGCGTTCTGAGTCCTTGATAGGCTCATATTGGCGCTTTTGATTTCAAGTGGCTTTTTGAATTATGTAGGGGCGCGATAGCGCCCCTACATAATATGGGTATAAAGGCGTCTGCGCGGCCCCCTGGAGACAGTGTTGGCCTGGTGCCAGCTAATTAGAGGCCCGGGAGGGGTAAAAATGTTACCATCGTAAAGTACTTGAGCAGTACTACAAGTACCACCATACTTTTGGTTAAAATTCCGAACTTCGAAATTTTGCACTAGGCGGGAGTTACCGTGCGTTTGTTTTTTTTTTCTCGGTTAATAACGCTTTTCGGAAGTGCTTATGTCAGCGCAGTGTTGGAGCGATATGGGCATTTTGGTCCTATACTACTATTATATGTTGGTAGGCAGGGTCCTCCCATGCAACCTTTTTTTGGTCATTTTGGCACCTGGCCAATTTTGGCTCTGTGCCAAGGCCCCAAAATCGGACTTTCGCTATTTTGGCACTTCGGTTGTGATCGACTTTTTTTCACAGGTTAGCAGCTAGATCGGTTTGGTTTGTTTTATTTGAATATTTCGGACTATGCGCGGAATGTAACGAGGGGGATTTTTTAATTTCGCTCTGGAGCTTTCAGGAGATGGACCCAAACTGCATTTTTTCACCTGTTTTGGCGAAAAGTTTCTAAGTCCCACTTTTACTAGAAATAGCCTAAAAGTCACTGAAAATGGCGTTTTTCGGCCTTGGGGTGGTACCCATATATAGTAAATCGGGGTCGCTGAAAACGATGAGCATACTGCTGAGGTCGGTGGATGTGACCCCTGACCCACAGCGCCCACCCACAGTGGGTCCGGTGTGGGTCAAAAATGAAAGTCTTCAAAGGTGGTCAAGTTTGGTATCAAATGAAAGCCCTTGGCGAGGCGATCAACTTTTGTCATTATGCCACCCACAAAAAGTGGCCCCACCGACCTGTGGGTGGGTGCCCCACCCACTGTGGGTCCGGTGTTGGTCAAAAATGAAAGTCTTCAAAAGTGGTCAAGTTTGGTATCAAATGAAAGCCCTTGGCGAGGCGATCAACTTTTGTCATTATGCCACCCACAAAAAGTGGCCCCACCGACCTGTGGGTGGGTGCCCCACCCACTGTGGGTCCGGTGTGGGTCAAAAATGAAAGTCTTCAAAAGTGGTCAAGTTTGGTATCAAATGAAAGCCCTTGGCAAGGCGATCAACTTTTGTCATTATGCCACCCACAAAAAGTGGCCCCACCGACCTGTGGGTGGGTGCCCCACCCACTGTGGGTCCGGTGTGGGTCAAAAATGAAAGTCTTCAAAAGTGGTCAAGTTTGGTATCAAATGAAAGCCCTTGGCGAGGCGATCAACTTTTGTCATTATGCCACCCACAAAAAGTGGCCCCACCGACCTGTGGGTGGGTGCCCCACCCACTGTGGGTCAGGTGTGGGTCAAAAATGAAAGTCTTCAAAAGTGGTCAAGTTTGGTATCAAATGAAAGCCCTTGGCGAGGCGATCAACTTTTGTCATTATGCCACCCACAAAAAGTGGCCCCACCGACCTGTGGGTGGGTGCCCCACCCACTGTGGGTCAGGTGTGGGTCAAAAATGAAAGTCTTCAAAAGTGGTCAAGTTTGGTATCAAATGAAAGCCCTTGGCGAGGCGATCAACTTTTGTCATTATGCCACCCACAAAAAGTGGCCCCACCGACCTGTGGGTGGGTGCCCCACCCACAGTGGGTCCGGTGTGGGTCAAAATTAAAGTCTTCAAATGTGGTCATGTTTGGTATCAAATGAAAGCACATTTGCTCACATTTGACCTGCCTATTGCATTGTTCAAGCTCCTTATCTGCGTTAGCTCACTGCTGGAAAGGGAGCCTTTAAAATGAAAGAAGGACAAGTAATAAAAATGCTCCTCCGGAGCATGAAAAAGTAATATGGGTAGTGGTGAGGTTGTAAAATCAAGAGAGGACTAGTCTTAAAAATGCTTAATATGGGGCTAGGTTCAAAAAAAGAAGAGGACTAGGTTGTGGGCGAATTAATATGGGCACAGCTTCGCCGAGCAACCCATATTCGCGGGCTTTCACGCTTCGCCATGGCGATTGCCATATACAAAGCAATTAATGTCAGCCAATAATTACAATTCCAGCAGTTATATATACGTAAACTATATACGTATAATTTGGTTGTGCTGGACTACGACAAGCAACGAGAAAAAACCAAGGCTATGATTGTAACGCTAACGGTTGAATAGAAATAGAAGATCGTCGGAGAGTGTCCTGATTCTGAAGTTATTGTTGAAATATATACTTATAAGTGGTTAAAACGCTCAGTAGATAAATATTAAGAGTTTATCGAAAGAAACGTTTGCTTCCACTAAAACTCGTTTATCATAGTCGTATATTATTTACGTACCGTAACTAAATCAGAACACTGGTACGTATAAAAATATAAAAATATATAACTTTTTCAGTCCGCGAATATGGGTTGCTCGGCGAAGCTGTGCCCATATTAATTCGCCCACAACCTAGTCCTCTTCTTTTTTTGAACCTAGCCCCATATTAAGCATTTTTAAGACTAGTCCTCTCTTGATTTTACAACCTCACCACTACCCATATTACTTTTTCATGCTCCGGAGGAGCATTTTTATTACTTGTATAGGATGCATGCAGGATTCATATAACACTAATTGCGTGACCTTTTTATAATGTTCAGAGTTGTTGATTATAAGTTGCCAGAACTTAATGGCGGAATGAATTTGCCAACTCACTTTGCAACGACGGGTCTTTGGCGCAGAAGCAAATGACATTAAAATTTATATGATAATCTTCCAGTTTTATTGATATGAAAGTAAATTTATATTAATTTAGCGAAGTGATGAAACTTTTGACAATTTTTAAGTTGTTTGCAAGCTAAGAATCCTCACTGCTTTTTATAAAAACAAAAATACAAAAATAACAAATGAAATTTCATCGAAAGTTACGCAGTTTTCAGAAAATGTTTCAAGGTTCCGACATCAGACTCAGTAAGTTTCAGGGTTCAGCCCAGAGCATCTGTATTTTTAATGCTTTATGAAATGTCAGTGGATAGAGACAACACGGATAATAGTTAACCAAGCTGTCACGGAGCCTCCTGTTAAATTTTTAAACTTCTCCAAAAACTGCAATACGAGTTGCATATACAATCTAGATATATGTACGTTAGGCCATGGGTGCTTGTATATTAATGCTAGCCTGTTTACTGAAAGTCAGGTCGAAACTTACCGATAAACCCGTAGTGGGAAAGTAAGGACGGGGGTTTGGGGGCGGAGCCCCCAGGAAGAATTGATTTTTTTGTGAAATTGAGAGCCAGGAGCAATTTTTCTGAGCACTTTGAGCAGCTAATTTTCAGTAATCTTTCTCTCCGTGTCGCTAGAAAAAGGTGCGCACAAGCTCAAATTTTTTGCTCATTTCAGAAAAAAGTGTCATTGCGCACTTTTTTGAGCAAAAACACTATTACACACGTACATAAATATGCATAACTATTCAAATTTATCTTTCCTATCCTGACTATACATATTATTCTTAGTGCTATTCCAATTTAAGTTTCAGCAATGGCGCATACAAATCGATACCTAATATGGGGCTCTGAACTGTCCCATGATTTGCAATGCAGAAATAATATATCTATAGCTGGTTGGTATATTTATATCTGTGTACTGCTTCCTGCATGAACCCTTACCTAAGATTTCCTAGTCAGCCGAAACGTCTGGGGTGGTGCCAATATGAGCCTATCAAGGACTCAGAACTGATATTAGCTATTCAATGCCAAAAATTAGCAAAATTTTGTTCATTTTTGACGCTTTTTGCCTAGAATTTGGAATTTTCGACAGTCAAAAAGTGCTATAAGTAGTTTGTTTTCCCACCGATTTGAATGAAAACAACGATAGCCACGTTTTATATCAGAAAATATTGCAAAATTTCAATTTTCAATAAAATTTTTGAAGATTTTCGATTTGGAAACCCAATTTCCAGGCCCGGCCTCGGTAGTGGCGGCCCCGGTGCATCTCTACTTCAAAATATTTGAGTTTTGACCAAAACTCGCCTAAAAGCTCACCACCCATACTCCACCGTCCACAATACCATAGAACCACTTTGAGGACATAGTTCTGTGACAAAAGTTGCTCAGCTCAATTCGGGCTTTCAGCGGATACCAAATTAGACCACTTTTGAGAAATTTTTGTTTTGACCCAAAATCTAATCACAGCCTAAGTCTCCACCCCACCACAGCAGCACTCTATAGACTATAGCCACTAACTTTTGCCTCGCAGTTCTATGACAAAAGTTGCTGAGTTAGCTTAGGGCTTATTTTTGTCCAAAAACCGCTTAAGTCCCCACCCCACCACAGCCCTCTACAGCCATTTTAGACAGAAGTTATGGTTCTATGACAAAAGTTGCTCAGCACACTTTGGGCTTTCATTTGATATTAAATTTGACGACTTTTGAAAAATTTCATTTTTGACCACTTTACCCCCTAACCGACTGACCCTTCTATCGGCAAAGTGCACAGGCCGCACGGCAAAACGCGCACTGGGGATATGAGCTGGACGCACCAGAAAACCCCCAAAGTTTTGAGAGGCTAACTAAAGCCTACGTTGGACTTCCAGGGGCCGGTTCCATAAAAGTTCTGCTAGTCTGCTAGTACTCGCATACTAGAACTTGCAGTTCTAGTGCTAGTTGCGAGTGCTAGTGTACCATAAAAGTTTTAGCTAAACTCGACAGAATTAGCTAAGCGAGTAAGACAGCTTGACTCACTAGCAGTGCTAGTGCGAGCACTGGTGCTGCGAGTGCGACATAGATGAAAAAGTGTCATAATTATTTAAAAAATTATAACTCGATTAATTCAACCAAACTACAAATAATTGTAGTGAAGAGCAAAGAAATAATTTAGCAATCAACTGTGAAAATTTGAGCACTTACTGACGAAGCACAAAGAAGATATTAATGTTTTTCCTACAGTTCTCTAGTCAAAATAGACTAGAGAACTAGACGAATGCTAGTTGAGTACTAGCAAGGCACGACGAAAGTTTTATGGAACCCGATTAATTTGCTAGTGTTCAAACTTGCGAGAAGCTAGACTCGCAAGTCGAGTGCTAGTAGCTACTCGCGTATCAAAGTTTTATGGTACACTGACGCTACTAGACTCGACAACTAGCATGAGTCTAGTTCTCGAGTCTGGTACTCGACAAGTTTTATGGAACCGGAAGCGGACACCGACTTCACCCACCCGGCAACAAAGAAAGTGGAACCGGCCCTGCAAGATGGGCAGGTCGTACAGCAAAACTGATTGCAACAAGGAATTGCTAGAAAACCATTACATAGAAAATTCGAGGTCTCTAGCTTGAGTAACATAGGAGATATTTCGATGCGCCACATCGGCATTTTTTCAATATTCAATGGGCCACCCCAACAAATCTAGGACCTAAATTTAAAAAGGCTTCGCTGTGGTGTGTAGTTTGGGTCGTAATTTGTGTGTATAACATTTTATTGGGGTAGCTCGTTTTATGCGGGCGCTAACTGGTTTACAGGTTAAAAACGTATTTTCCCGGCTTTGGCGCCTCCGTGCGGCGCCGCAGTTTGAATCGTGCGTTAACACCCCCCATACTTTATTTACCCAAGTACCCCTTTGATTTCCATTTCCAACGGTTGCCGGCAGTGAGGAAATTTGGCTGCTGTATAGACATGTAAACAGGTTTAAATCGGAGAAACACGGAAAAAACATCGCCGCCATAACCGGTCCGGGGCGCAACTTTTTAACGGTAAGTGATACGGGACAGAAACTGCCCAAACATACTAAACTCGATGTGCTCTACAACTGCTCATGAAATTTGCGCAGATCCACAAAATGGGTCATTTTGGACCTTAGATTCATATCATAGGGGCCGCTGGCGTCACCCCTGTGATACACAAACGCACTCATTATCAGCTAAAATTACAAAGAACCGTACTCAAACTCCAAGAATATACTTCAGGAAGGCAAAGACAATTATTAGAATTGGAAAGTGTATATGCGCAATAGATTAATAATATATAAAAAAGTCAGTGGGCTTGGTAGGGCCGGGCCGGGCTTTTTCCATAGGGAGCTTGCGCAGCCGGGCCTAGCCCCGACTAGCTTTTGTCAGGGCCGGCTCCGCCCTGATTGAAAGGCAGGTCTGCGCGGGCCGGGCTAGGCCTTGTCGGCCCTGATCTCATCTCTAATGCCTCGAATTTGCCTGCTTTGGTCTTCAGAAAACAGTTACATTCTCAATAAGCTGGGCTTATTCTAGTGGGGGGGGGGTTGGGCCCCCCCCCCCCATAAACACCCTTCCCCCCCCTAAAAATCGTTCCCCCCCCAAAAATCGCCCCCCCCCAAAAAAAGTGGGTGCCCCTTTTGGTACCCTGAAAAAATCGCTGAGAAGGCCAAATTTTCAAAAATTTTCCGGCTTCGCCGGAGATTTTTAGTCGATTTTTGCCTTTTTAAGGACTATTTTTGCACTAAAAACGAACTTTTTTGGCGATTACTATAAAAATAGCGCTATTTTTAGCATGTTTTTAGAAAAATTTTGAAAAATTTTCGCCCCCCCCCCCCCCCAAGAATGACTCGCCCCGCGAGGGGCCCCCCCCAAAGAGCCCCCCCCCCCAAGAAAAATTCCCTAGAATAAGCCCAGATAAGTATTAAATTTTAATCACTTCTGTAATGACCAATAACTGTCAAGAATGAAAGAATAAAGAAACATGAAGCTTAAAGAGATTTAAACCTTTATACCAAATATTCTAAAAACGGAACTTTGTTTGACTACTTAATCGTATGACAGTTTATCTTGGTTTTTGAAGTTTTGATGCATTGAAGTGACTGCTCTGCTATCAGCTAGTCGTGCAATATATTTAACTCTAAAATTCTCCATATTGCTGGTAGATATTCAATCCAATGCGATCAATGTCAGCTATGGTGGTGCATCTGGTGCATCAATGAGAAGTCCCATGGATCCTTGACTGACGAACTGTAAGAAGCCTTGCGTACCCTTGACCGGCCCTTTCCATGGAACTGTTCTGCCTGCTCCCCCCTAACTCTAACCCAGCATCTCCTGATTGACGGAATCTTCACCAGAAATGAAATGATTGACAATTTCCACTGCGACCCTGCCTCTTTCCAAGTCAGTATTCTGCGGAACCCAGGCCCAGCCACTACCAACCCTCCCGCCAGCCCTGCCACCGAACGTCTTACCCAGACCCTTACCGCCTTGCCTCCAGCCATGTTCCCACCCCAATCAGAATCTGGACCTGCCGCTCCCATCCGTCCGCAAGAACCCACCACATCGACTTCTACGGCGACTCCCGATACTACACAGCTTCTTCTTCGCCTCCTAGAACGTCAAGTGGCCCAACGCCGGGAAGACATGGAGCGGATGGAGCGTCAGCGAAGAGAAGACGCGGCCAGTATGAGACTTCTAATTCAGCAGATTGCAGTCTCTCCTGCTGGTCAAGCTTCCTACTCACGGTCTGCCAGTGGTTCAGAAGGTCCGGTAAGAGGTAACCAGAGTAATGCAGTTGTGACTAGCAATCTACCAAAACTTCAGCTGCCCAGCTTTTCAGGTGACAGGCTAGGCTGGGCAAACTTTTGGGATTCATTTGATGTAAACATCAATTCTCGGGCGGACCTTCAAAATAAGCAAAAGCTAGACTACTTGCTACAGTGTCTAAAGGGGTCAGCCTATGATAAAGTAAAGGGATTCGGCCTACAAGGCGACCGATATCAGGAGGTTGTAAGTACTCTCCAGAAGGCATACGGTGATGTGAATGACATAAAAATGGATCACTGGAGAGTACTAGGTAACCTCCCGCCAGTTAAAGATAATTTAACCAACCTTGAAAGATTTATTGATGACATAAGGGCTACTTCTATCTCTCTAAACCGGATGGGTGTTGAAAATTCAGTTCTTGATGCCTATGTGCCCCTCCTACTACAAAAGCTACCACAAGACCTGTACAAAAACACCTCTCAGATCGCTATGTTAAAGGGACAGAATCTAACCAACTGGTCCCTGCAAGAACTGTTAAGCACCTTAGAACAGATCCTAAAATGGAAAGATAAGGACATTTCAAAAAAAGAGAAAGGTACAACCATATTTTCCGATCAGAGAGGTGCTTCACCTTCTACAACTCCACATACAACCGTAACCTTTTTGCAGTCTACAAAACCAAATCGATTGAACAGAGGACGGATTCTCTGTATCTTTTGTGGGAAGGAAGGCCACTACAGCGACGACTGCAAAAAGGTTACTGCAGTTAAAGACCGCATCGACATTGCAAGAAAAGGGAACTTTTGTTTCAAATGCCTAAGTAGTGGTCATACTGCGAATAACTGTAAACGACAGAAGACATGCTATCACTGCAAAGCCACAACACACAACTCTGCATTCTGTCGCAAGAAAGAAAATTCTAGTACTCAAGCTCACGGGGGGGGGGGGGGGGGGGGGGGGGGGGACTCTAACAGTCTGATTGCTGATCAGCATGACACATCCAGTTCCGACACACCCTCCAAAGAATCCCATTACCACACAACAAGTTCATTTAGCTGGTTCTAGTGAAAAAGATGGCATAATAATGTCATCTTTTCCCCTGCCTAGCTACGAATCCTATCAACAATACAACCCTTCAACTTCAGATTTTCCTTGATTCCGGCGCGCGCTTTTCCTGCATCAATCAGAGAGCAGCAAGAAAACTAGGATTAAAGTCTATAAAGCCAGTAGTGCTAGAAACTGCAAGATTCAACTCCGACAGAACTGAAAAATTACAAACCGAAGTAGTGCAATTAAGCCTGATCGGACCACGTCATGGCTTCGGAGTTGCAAATGTATGCCTATCAGTTTCAAATATGACACCCTCCCTACCTCTCTATCCAGTGGATTTCGACACAAAAAACTCTCAACTACCTAAAATCCTTCAATCCGCTAAACCTACCACCATCAAAAACAACACACGTATCCTTAGACCTGATAGTAGGGATGGACTACTGGCAACCAAATTTTGGGTCCACAATCAGTCGGCAAAGTTATTCCCATTGGTCCGTCAATGGCTATCTACCAAACTCCGCTGGGGACGATGCTATGTGGGAACTACGTTACCTCAAAGAGCCCCTCAAGCACCACGCCCTTACCCCGATGTTACCCTTTTTCTAGTAGCAAAGAAGATGAGGAGGGGACCTCAGATCTTCAGCGGTTTTGGGATTTAGAAGCGGTAGGTATCCAAAACCCTGATCCAAAGCCGTGCTACTTTGCGACAGATTCAAAGAATCCGTTAGAAAATACAGGGATATTTGCTACAAGGTGGCCCTGGAAAACAGAAAATCCACAGATAGCTGACAACCACCAGGTAGCAAGACAACGTCTTCACAGAACGCCATGCATGTTAGCTCCAAACATCACCGATACTAAGAATCTAGAGGCTTACAACAACATCACGTAGACCAATTAGTGAAGCAGATCATAGAGCCGGTGAATTCTGACAATTCTCCAGGGTCCGTAATTCACTACATTCCACACTTTCCCAGTAATCCGAACTGACCGAAGAACTATTTCAAGGTTCGCATCGTCTACGATGCCAGTGCCAAAACGCCGAACAACGGGCCCTCTCTGAACGACTTAATCTACACTGGTGAAAACTATCTAGGAAACTTGGTAGGTTTGCTGCTACGGTTTCCGCAAATCGCCAATAGCCATAGTGTCGGATAGTAGAGAAGGCCTTTCTCCAGGTAGGCCTGCAAGAAGCAGACAGAGACAGCGTGAGATTTCTATGGTTAAGAAACCCAGCTATTCCACAGATAGAAGGGAACATCCAGACTCATTGATTTACCCGAATTCCATTCGGGGTTGTGGCATCTCCCTTTCTTCTAGGAGCCACAATTAATCACCACTTCGATCTGAATCCAGGCCCTCTAGCAAGGACCAAATTCGCCTGGAACACCTACATGGATAACATCTTCCTAGGTGTTGGCACCACGCACGAAGCACATGAACTGTACAAGCAAGCCAAGCAATTGTTTGCAGACGCCTCCATGAATCTACTGGAATGGAGTTCCTGTGATAAAGCCCTTCTAGGACTTGTTTCGCCTGAAGATAAAATCAGCGATGTAGAAATCAAAGTGCTAGGAATTCAGTGGAACACTACGACAGACACACTAAGTGCCAAATCTATGCCTGCCTTTGCAAGAATCCACAACGAGGAGACAAGTTCTGCGGTACCTGGCCAAACTATTTGATCCTATGGGATATTTTAGTCCTATCACTACCTGGCGGAAATTTACTTTGGCAGAAGCTGTGGCAGGAGAAGATTGGATGGGACGAGGATTTGCAGAGCCCCTACAAGGAAAGATTGGCAGGATATCTCCACATCAATTGCGGCAGCAGCCTCCCAAAGTTCAGCTTGTTCGCCACATTCCACCGCGTCTTGACGATCCTTGCCAACTTGTATGTTTTGCAGATGCCAGTCCACTTGCATATGCCACTGTCGTCTACATCCGAACCAGCTCAGGACTGATAGATTTTCTATTCGCTAAAGC
>JASAND010008413.1:0-22963 GCA_030248195.1 Trissonchulus latispiculum
GTTGCTGAAAGATAGGATGACGTCATGGCGATATCTCGCATGGATATCAACATGGCGTCCCTTAATCCGCTCAAATCCACGTACAGTTGGACCATGTGTGTTCCTTCAGATCCTAAAATTGGAGAACAATAAAGTGGAATTAGGATTATGATAAAAATTTTAGCTTCAGAGATCTGTTCTATCAGAGTTAGAGCATGCACTGCACTCATGGGTTTTCCCCTGCTTCGGACTAAGGCTTTGGTCACTAATATGCACGACATTTCCAGTAGTTTATTACAATACGGTAGCGTTTGACTTAAAAAACGTATTAAATTTGTAAAATGTCAACAACCCTATAATCAAGAGTGCATAATTGCACTATTATTAAGAAGAAGAGTAAGCCACTAGAGGGCTTCTCTTCACTGCATTGCGTAACGGTGCTCCGACCACAATACGCGAATGTTCCCCCGTTTTGGGGGGGGTCGACCAAATCGACATCGCATACCCCCCCTCCGTGTGGTGGGGGGGTAGCCAAAAAGAGGTCCCCGTTTGGTGGGGGGGTAGCCAACAGCCAATCAGATTGGAGAAACCCCCCTCCGTTTGGCGGGGGGTAGAACAGGGGATTACGGTGGTTTTTGTTCTATTCGAAAATGGGTCCCCGTTTGGGGGGGTCGCTCAAGCGGGCTAAGTTTTGCTCATTCTGATTGGCTGTTGGCGACCCCCCCCAAACGGGGGCCACTTTTTGTGACCTCCCCCCAAACGGGGACCCCACTTTTTGCGCTTACCCCCCCCCAGCAAGCGGGGACCTCTTGTGTCGACCCCCCAAACGGGGGACCCTTTTTTCAAAAACCAGAATCATTCTGCCTACCCCCCCCACCAAAACGGGGAGGGGGTTTCTGCAATGTGATTGGCTGTTGCCTACCCCCCCACCAAACGGGGAGGGGGTATGATTTGGCGACCCCCCCCAAACGGGGGAACATTCGCGTATTGTGGTCGGAGCACCGTTACGCAATGCCAAGAAGAGGAGCCCTCTAGTGGCTTACTCTTCTTCTAGTATATAGAAGAAAATCATGGACTCTTGCTATAATGGTTGAAATCGTCGCAATAAAACAGTCTCGCTGTTCAGGGCAGTTTGCTTAAGATTTGAAACACGACCCGCAATCAGTGCTGGACACTTTTCTTCACTTCTTTCAATGCTGATTTCAATCTTCCACAAAATACCGTAAATGATACCTTTCGTTATTCGATCCATATAGCTGGCCAACTTTCCCATCAGTTCCACGCCCTGGTAGACGGGAACATGACAGGACAGTGAAGCCACGTCGGCCATGGTTAGGTTCAGATTTCGTATTCCGTTCAGGTAGGCATGGGAGGTGACCAGAACACGTTTGGCTCCTCCGATTTCATCGATCATTTCATTTCGTCGACTCTCAGCCAGTCTTTCTCGAATGATTGAATCGACAATTTCGCTCATCGACGGCTGTTCCGGCCCGACCAGTCCGATCAGCCCTGATAGCAGCGAAAGGACTGCGCTGACACCATAACCAGCCGGCCCCGCAAGGCTAGCGAAACTGGCTACCGTATCCAGGACTCCGGTAGTAATTTGAATCGGATCGCCTGACTTAAACTTCTGTAGACTACTGCTGAGAGTGGTTACGGCGCTCAGGAAAGCCGTCAGATCCCGATCTTTCGTGATTCCCTCCGCCTCCCTTTGCACTAGGTCGAGCTGTGACTTAACATTTCCCAGGCCCGCTTCAAGGCTAGCCTTATGCTTAGCCAGTAGGTCTGAAGCTTTCTGACTGGCGCCTGGCTTTATGGATATCTGGGAGATGTGCTGCTCGATGATGTTCGAACCATCACAAATCTAGAAAAACACCAGGATGTAAAATATTGTCAAAGATCAGGGGCTAGCAGGGAAGTAAACGGATGGCGATTCAGAAGATTAGATGATCTGGGAAACGGGATATATGAAGTTCAATCAGCAAAGTCTAAAATTGTTTATAGGCTTCCAGAATTAGTGGGATTCTTCGTTTACCAATACGCAAAATTAAGGATGCTTCAATTCTACTACGATTGCCTTAAACCAAATTTGTGGCCCGAAACTTTCCAATTGTGTCAAATGGACACCGACTCCCTCTACTTCGCCTGCTCCTCCAAAAATCTAAGTGATTGTGTCCCTATTAGAAATGAAAACAATGGGATAAGGCCCTTAAAGATTTCTTTGTCCAAGACCCTAGTCAGAAAAGAATACCCGGTTTGTTCAAAGAGGAATGGACTGGGGACGGTATAATAGCCCTTTGTAGTAAAACTTACCTAGCGTGGGGAAAGACCAATAAAGTCTCCCATAAAGGAGTGAGCAAGGCATTAAATAAATATGACCCCGAAGATTTTAAAAATGTTTTAGAAACGGGAGACACAAAGTCTGGGGAAAATCGAGGGTTCCTACATCCAGAAAATAAAACAGTTCAGTACCATCAAACAAAGGACGCCCTAGGCTATCTCTACCCAAAAAGGAAAGTGCTAGCAGACGGAGTAAGTACGGCTCCTTTGGATATATGATTGTTTTATCCCAACAGTCCTCTTAAGGACTACTGTATGTATTGTACATATGTATTTGCTGTAAATAATGGCTTAGAAAACCAAAAAATAATGAAAATACAAAAATACAAAAATTTTGCATGCGCCGGACTAGGTTAGGTACTGTATATATGTATTGTACATAGGTTAGGTAGGTAGATTAGATAGTGTATATACGTAGATTAGGTTAGGTAAGTTAGGTAGGTAGATTAGGTAGGAGTCCGGTAATGGGCCGACGCCGGGTCCCAAGCCCCGGGGGAAGAACTCAGAGGGACGGCAAGGAAAGTTAATTAGACATAGAAGTTGCGTAAATTGATGACGTCATTGTGAAAGGACAATCGTGAGGAAAGTAAAGGCAAAAGATAACTGAGGATACATACAAAACTCAAGGGTAGGCCAGGAAAGGTCAAAAGGTCATTGACTCCCGGGAGCGGGGGTCGAAAAGCCCGCACTATACTACTGGTCTTGTCTCGTTTACCCTCCCCAGTACTCAAAATCCTTAAAACTTGACCAAATGAGCTAAAATTTGGTGTGGGTATGTTTTCGACCACGCTGAGTTCAAATATCGCAAAATTTTTCGATTTCGCGAAATTCGAAATTTTTCGATTTCTAAGGGGGGACCAAGGGAAACCGAAAAATTTTTTGTCTTCGATTTTGCTGAAAAGATGTATATAGGGGTTTTCGGGGTCGTAGAACACGAATCTGAAGTCCGTTCTTCGATTCAGCTTTCCGTTCGCTCAGTATAAGCTAAAGCTTTAAGCTTGAGATGTAAGCTTATACTGAGCGAACGGAAAGCGGAATCGAAAAACGGACTTCAGATTCGTGTTCTACGACCCCGAAAACCCCTATATACATCTTTTCAGCAAAATCGAAGACAAAAAATTTTTCGGTTTCCCTTGGTCCCCCCTTAGAAATAGAAAAATTTCGAATTTCGCGAAATCGAAAAATTTTGCGATATTTGAACTCAGCGTGGTCGAAAACATACCCACACCAAATTTTAGCTCATTTGGTCAAGTTTTAAGGATTTTGAGTACGGGGGGGTAAACGAGACAAGACCCCAAGGATGTTTATTAATCCTTAAACATTGTTGATCCTTATTTCAGCACAAGTACTGTTCATGTTCGTTTTTATCCCGGACTTTGTAATTTATTCTTTTGTAATCAATGCAACGTATGTATTTTAGGTGTGCTTATGTACCAAATTTGATAAGCTATCCATCGAAATTGCACTCTGTAGCTCTGAGATTTCTAACAGTATTGTATATGTATGTAAAAACATAATTTGCTTGTTATTTATGCTTTTATTGTATCTGTTCATTTAGCCGCAAGTATGTCTAGTAAACACATCAGTGTATGTATTTCAACAAATTCCCATTTAATATTGAACCGAAAGTATAAAGTGCAGAACTAAGCGGAGCGATTTAAATCCAGCGAAATATACAAGATTAAACAAATTACCCCGAAAAGAGGAATAATTCCTACCTTAGTGTGTGCAGCACTTAGAGCACTTTATTTTAGTGCATTTTGCTTCGTCTTCGGTCGTTCGTTGTCAGTTTTAAGGAGGTGGTATCACGTTCGGTAAATTTAACGAAATAGGGTTCAATTCTTTATTAAAATGGAAAGTTCCAAACATATTATGTTGAAACTAAAAATTGTAACATTCCCAATAGGAATTTTAATTCAAATTATAGAAAGTTTTCAGTTTTGTAGGATTTAAGCATAATTGGTTGATTTGGCTGGAAAAGTGATTTCTAAATATATAATAAGCGTCAGTTGCTCAGTCAGAAACTATATTCTGGGGAATAAAAGTGGTCATTTTGAGGCAATCTTTGCACTTGTTGTATTATAGCTTTGAAATATTATTGCTAGTAAAATCTTAGAAATTTGCTTTTGGCAGGTCCGGATCGGGCCGAATTTTGTCAGCTTGCGTGACGGGACGGGCGGAAAAATTTTGACAGCGGGCCGAATGTCCGAAACTAACACAATTTATGGAAATCTTTTAGAAAATCTTACTGTGATTATTTATGAATCCCGAAATTTGGGCTGTGTGTATATGTCGCAGTAAAGTAGTTTTAGGGATGTACTACATCCCTAAAAAATTTCAGTGATGTACTAATTTTGACAGCTATCTTTGGTTTTAAGCAATGCACAATTTCTATTTAATAACATCCGTAAATTGCAGATTTATTGCGGGTTTTCTGTGAAAAGTTGATATTAAAGTGGTAAATTATTGGAATGAAAAACTTGAAAACTAAGTTTTGCTTACATATATTTGACTTTGTTAAACTTTTTCATAATTTGTAAAATCATTAGCTTTTGTTTACTGCGTGAAATTTGTTAATTTTTTGTGTTCCTTTTATTCTTGCCAGTAAAATTAATTTAGTTAATTTAACAGTTAAGCTTTTGCTCAGCTTTTTCTTCTGGCCGGTATTAAAATGATAAATTTAACATAAAGATTACGATTATAGATTTTATCAAATACAAACAGTGTATTGCTTAAAACCAAAGATTGTAGTTGTCAAAATTATCCGCTCCTTCTGTTGTTTAAATTTCTCAAATTAGATCTTGACAATAGCTTTAGTTCTTCAAAATTCTCTCCATATATGGCATAAAGACAAGCAGCAAGGAAAAATGAACGGATTTACTGAAAACATTTTAGTGATATACTACATCACTGACCATCACTCAGTAATATACTACATTACTGAAATTTATCAGTAAAGTTGTACATATGAGGCCTTTAACGTTCAATGTACAACTCTTACTAGTGATGTAGTACATCACTGAAATTTTCTAGGGATGTAGTACATCCCTAAACGTACTACTTTACTGGGATCTTTTGCGCTTTCCCCCCCAAGCCCTAACTTTTGATTTTTTGACCAATAACTTTGAAATTTGGTGTGGGTGCATACTGGAGGCTGATAAATTCAAAAATTCAAAAATTTTAAAATTTTAAAAAAACTTTAAAAAATTTAAAATTTTAGTTTGATAAGGGGAACCAAAAAAGTTTTTAAAAAACATTTTGCTGAAAACTTGCATACGAGGGTTTTCTGGGGCGCTGAGCACGTATCTGAAATCCGTTTTTCGATTCAGCTTTTCGTTAGCTCAGCATACGCTTACATGTTAAGCTTACAACTTTAGCTTATACTGAGCTTACGAAAACATGAATCGAAAAACGGATTTCAGATTCGTGCTCAGCGCCCCAGAAAACCCCTGAATGCAAGTTCTCAGCAAAATTATTTCAAAAAATTTTTTGGTTCCCCTTATCAAACTAAAATTTTAAATTTTAAAAATTTTTTTAAAATTTTAAAATTTTTGAATTTTTGAATTTATCAGCCTCTAGTATGCACCCACACCAAATTTCAAAGTTATTGGTAAAAAAATCAAAAGTTAGGGCTGGGGGGGAAAGCGCAAAAGATCCCTTTACTGCGACATATATTTTGAATTGTCAGTTTTCATATTTGATGTTCTCCCTTCTGTGGGTCTGTGGCCTCCAAAATATTCGTAGAACAGGTCCAAGAATATTTTTTAGACGAACACTCATTCAAATTTAAAACAGGTTTCATTGTCACCTTTTGAAATTGTCAGTAGGTAGTATCTAACCGGTTTGACAAGTCGTCAGCAATACAAGGTTTAATCATTCTCAACTGTTTTTGTGGAGTTTATTTTGACACACAGTTTCTCGCAGCTGCATTTCAGAAAAGCCAGATTCAATATTGTATCGGGCTATTCTTTCACGACTTGACTCAGATTTGAGGGAGAAGTTGGTCGGCAATGGCCCCGTTCGATACAATCCAATCAAGTCTTGTCTTGTCGAATCTTAGAATCATCTACGAATGATTTTAGTCGACAATTTTGTGTTTGTTTTACGTTTAGCAAAATTTATGTTTTTCTTTTCCTACAACACAACTCACTGCTTATTCCAGAGTTGGAAGTGGACATCTCAAGTTTGACTTTAAATTCTCAAACCCGGCCAGACCCGCTCTAGAAACTTATTCGTCCTCCCAGACCCGGCCCACGACCTCCACGACCTCATTTTCTGTGTCCAGTCCAGACCCGCTGGCGGCAATAGTGTGTCCAGACCCGTCCAATCAAAACAAAAAGATAGACTCCCTCGAACGCCACCTGCGACGGCTAATGGACCCTGCTGTAGAGATGAGCACGGGCCGGATTTTTTCGGCCCGGCCCGGCCTGCTCGCAAAATTTTTCGGCCCGGCCCGGCCCGTTCCAAAATTCGGCCCGGCCCGGCCCGCCAAAAAAAATTCCAAAATTTTACTAACAATATTATTTCAAAGGCTTCAATGCAAGATGGAGAGGCTAAAATATGCTACGAAATGGAAAATTTTGCAATAAAATAACCAGAATAAGTAAATGTGTAGCTAATTTTAGTGATTTTTACAACATTTTCTAGAGCTGATCCGGCCCGTTTCAGCCCGCTACGGCCCGCAGTTAAAAAATTTCTCGGCCCGGCCCGGCCCGGCCCGCTAACCAATGGAGGTCGGCCCGGCCCGCTAACCAATGGAGGTCGGCCCGGCCCGGCCCGCGGGCCGGGCCGGGCCGGGCCGACGGGCCGAAATGCTCATCTCTACCCTGCTGCGCCTGCTGCATAAGTTCCTGTGTAGTCTGCAAAACTATGCTAAAATTGTGCCGACTCTTGCAAAACATTTAAAGCGTAAGGCATCCCAAAGCCTCGTTCTTCAAGCATACACACCACAGATACAAATTTCCATAAACCGCAGTGCCCAGATCTACTCGGTGAGAACAAAGGCTTCACCAGGGGGCAGTTTCATAAAACAGTTTTCCTACTCGACTCGACAACTAGACTCTGCTAGTTGTCGAGTCGAGTCGCTAATGTGTTTCATAAAAGTTGTGCGGTCGAGTTCGTACTCGCACTGGATTTGCGAGTCTAGTTGATGGTCGAGCGCGAGTCGATATAGCTGCTGCCTGCGAGTACCTGTTTCATAAAACTTTAGCTGCTGCTGCCGAACTCGCAACTAGCAGCCTTCTAGTTCTCTAGTCAATTTTGACTAGAGAACTCCCAGAAAAAATAAAATAACTTTTGCACTATTACAGTTCTTATACACAAATTTTTATGGCATGAAGAATGATCTGTTCTTGACTTTATGTTTAAATTTTAAATATTTTGCTTCGCGGAAAGAAAAGATACGATTTTTTAAAGAATTTTCCCCTTTTCACGCAAGCCCTGAACTAGCAGACTTGTTGCTCGCACTAGCAACGCTAGTACTGTAGCAGCAGCAGAATCTTAGTTAATTTGGTCGAGTTCTCGAAAAGTTTTATGAAACACTCATACTCGCATCTCGCACTAGCATTGCGAGTACTAGCACGCTAGTACTAGCATGCTAGTCAATTTTTTATGAAACTGCTCCCAGATAGCTCTGCCAGGCATTCCTGGGTAGTCAAATGCGTCCATGTCCAGCACGGCCCGCGGATACCCACGGGTCACGGTACCCGTTGTCCACTTCCAACACCGGTTTATTCTGGTTGTAAGGTTTTCCGACCGGGACGTTCCCGGCTCTTGGGCTAAATTCACGGGAAATACCTGCTCCTATGCTCGGAGTCAAATCTACTGGGCTTTCTACTATACCCGGCCTAAAGCCTATATTCCCTGCTATTCACGACAATGTGCCCAAACTTAGGTGGCCCAGAAAGACCTGAGAGGTCCGGTCGGTGGGTTTGAGCGCAAAGACCCAACTCGGCAGATTAGGCCAGGCTGTCAACCAAAACCGAGCCGGGTCCAAATAAAATCATGAGCCTAATTTGGAATGACTGGTCCGAGCTGAATCCTGCTACTGCCCCAACTAAGTTTGAAATAGCTGCGGAATAGCAGTAGACTAATTTAGGTTATTGAGCTCTTGTGCTATTCCGCATCTGTTCTTAAGCTATTGGTGCAGTCCACGGGAAATCTGTTAAAATCCTAATTGCTAAAGACAATTTAACGATTTGAATTCAATTTATCGATTTAAATTCTTTGATTTCGGCGGCTGTTAATTCGTCATATTGTCCATTTGTAGATTAATTTTTATAAAATATCGTTGAAAATGTTGACCAATTAAGCATATTCCAATGAAAATGTATATTGATTTTTTGGCGAGTTAACCTTGCACCTCAGCAGGCATCAACCTGTTTGCACACATTATAGGAAAATTTATACCTGCATTCCAAAACGAATAATAAAACTTCAAAACTCAGAAAAGCGTACGTATTGGTATTACTCAGCCTAGCTTTAGGTTGGCTTTATGTCAAAGCTATATATCATGCTTTTCAGCTATCCTTATGCACAAAGGCTTTGTGTTTTAATTTTATGGGCTGCTATAGCTGGCTGCCAGTAGATATTAAATGAATGACTAACGCACTGGTTGGGTTGGGCTATTGGGGTTCTCTTTTGGTTTCAGACTGACTTCAGATTATTCTACATAGAATGCCGGTAATTGTGAGTCGCTCCAGTCATTACTGCCTTAGCTGGGCTGCCATCTTTAAATGGCTCCAAATAGTAAGTTCAAATGAAAACACTGTTTGTACCAGAGTTGGACATGGACACATTTTTTCTGACCGCGACCACCCCGCGACCGCAGACGTCGTGACCGCGACCGCCCGCGTCCGCGACTGCAGCCCGCAGGCTAATTTTATGACCGCAAAAGCTTGAGTTTTTAACCTTCAATTCTATGAAAAAATTCACTTTTCTCATATTTTAAGACATTTACAATGTTTTTTCAGCTACATCGCTGCAATCGGTATACATATATACCGTTTAGGGCTGGTGTAGCTAGATATGTATATAGTTTTCGACAGCGCAATTGAAAATTACACATTTTAGTTTCGTTGCTGCATTTGGAGTGTTCGATAATGGAATTCTGTGTGCAGGGTGCCTTTTCTTTCACTTTAGGGTTGAGGTTTACCAACCGAATGGCAGCGGCAGCATACTACCAAAATTAACACTGCTTGAAGCGTTGGTTTCCCTCCCTTCGAGTATTTTTAAACGTTAATATGTATCAAACTTTATGGCATTGATTGAAATTTTCAGAACTTATTGATTGCATTGAATTGAACTGAATTGATTGAAAGTTAGTTAGCCAGCGCAAAAACCGTTCATCGTCGTCGTCGTCGTAGGTGGTCGATCAGGCAAATCCTATACACGGCGAGCCAGAAGCCCGCTACCACTGAGGAAGCGAAGAACCGCCCAAGGCTGATGTTGAGCCTCTGATTGTCAGGGGTCCAAAGTGTGCCCGCGAACGATTGCTAGAACTGGGAACCTCACCGGATCTCTCCTGCCTCAGGGAAAACCGTTCATTTTGGCATCTAATGTACGAAATTGAAATTCCTGCTTTTTGATTATCACGAAGAGGGACTAATTAACGTTCCAGTCAATCGTCACTTGAAACAAAAGGTGAAAATTTCAGAAAAGGATTCGGTAGTGATCGCGATAAATTGAAAATTTAAAATCGTTTGTCATTTGCTGGTAGCTCATGGAAACGAACAGAAACCGGCATAAAATTAATAAATTTAAGAAATTGAAATTAGACAAAAAGGTGTTAAGCAAATTAGAAACCCTAAACTGGAGCTAAAACTGACAGTCCTATCCAACCAACCAAAACGTTCTACTAAAGTAACAAATGTGGAGCTGATAAAATAAGGAAAAAGTTGAAAAAATATGAAATTTTTCTACAAATTGGCCTAAATTGCCATGATCTGAAATCTGCGGTCATTGCGGTCATAAAAATTGGACCACGACCGCGACCGCCCGCGGGTACCCGCGACCGCGTCCAACTCTGGTTTGTACCAGTTTGAGGAAAAATCAATTATAGTTACATAAAATCGTGGACAAACACTCTGCAGTGCGATCAATAAAAATATTGGCATTGTCAGACCACATGAAACTTTAGCATGCTTGGGCAAAATAAAGCGTCACGGTCACAGCTATTATATAGGTTATTCATGGAATTTGTCAGCAGCCCTGCATTGTATTATGTTGGAAAGCTCTTTCTTTTTGTCGAAATAAACAAGAATTCTGCTGGTATTAAATTTACTTTGGTACACTGGATTTAAATATTTTAAGATCCGCTCAATCGCGGCGAATGGTTTTTCTTCAATATAGACTAAATTTTACTATTTTACTTTTTAGCTGACATCAATCGCCGTGTTTATGCTAATTCTATGGGAGGTGATAGATAAAGGAGATAAAGACTACGCTAATCTTTATGATGGAGAACAGTATACGGCAGTTGTTTGTTGCATCACCGTGGCGTTGAGTTTGCTGTTTTTGCTGGTTGAATGTCTCCGTCCCAGCAGCTACGAAGGGTGGCATTGTCTGAGACTGGTAGATAGGACAAGAATAATATAGTTTACTTATATTTCATGCGTACACAATTAAACATTAGCAGTTGAGCTGCCATAATCATAGAACAAGTTACATGATTACATTTTGATCATTACATTTTGTCGTCAACTGTCAAGACATATGCTGGATAAACGTAGGTGGTTTTAGACAATATTTTAGTTGGGACCAAAATAATTACAAATTTATTAAAAATAATTACAAATATATTAATTGCTTTTTCAGGGTCAAGTTTACTATCTACTTGGACTGCTGATGTGGGGTGCTGCTGCAGGAGTTGAGATTTGGGTTTGCACTGAACTGGATTACAACAAGAAAGCAGAAAGGTTTAAGCTGCGTTGTGCCGCTGCGGTACGTGAAGTTTCACTAAGGTTTTTCTTCTGGCTTAGCAGATTTGCAGTTAAGCTTAAAGTCGGTGGAGTTGCTGCAGAAATTTAAGACAATTCGAACTAGCACACGTTATCGAAGCAAAAATACGAATAATTAGACATATCAACACTCATCAACAAGATTAGTTATATTTTAACAGAAAAGTGTGGTCTTTGGAAAAAAAGATTGCGTGTTGTCTGTAATTGATTCTATCCCCAATTGGTCGGATGAGGTCCGAGAAAATTGGATTTGAATTGATGGAGGGGGTAAAAATTCTTTTAGTCAAAATTGTCTAACTTTCTCAATTTTTAATCAACGTTTCAAAACTTTAAGTGTGGGACCGGGTAAATTCGGGTGGGTGGGGTTTGAAATTTGGCAAGTTTGGGTGCGTCAGCCTCCAAAATGTTCATGGTTTGCTGGGGCCCATTCCATTTTAAGGAGGGGGAGCCCGCTAATCGCCAAATCTACATATGCTTCCTCTAATAAATAAAGAATATACTGGTGATCCACGCACTTGAAGAAGGTTACGAGTTTTCCTCGCTTCAGAAGACCGAATGTATGGGATCTTCGGTGCTGTTGAAAAGTTCCATCCAACTACCATATTCATCAGTATGCTTTAGATACATAGATTATGTAGAACAATTTCAATATTTGCTGGTTTGTGTACGTGACTTCTTTCATTCAGTTTCTGTTTATTTCAGGCTCTGTGTTGCTTGAATGTTATCTTCTTCGTTATGAGCATCACTTATTCACCTTACGCTTCTTTGTAAATCAGAAACTTGATTCATCTTGTCACAAACTGTTGCACAGGTTGCTGCTATCAGCTATCAGATTTAGCAACGTTTAGTTTTGCTGTATGTGTACTATGTTTAATAAAATAAAATTTACTTAATAATTGGGAAGGAAGAGTTACTGTCATTTAGTTACTGGAAAAGTGACTCAGCATTTTATCTGACACACGTTGGCTCAAGTTTCAGTTTCAGCAATTTATGATGTTATAAGTGCCCGTAGTGGTTATGTTTCCTCCAAAGCTACTAAGGTTTTACGTCGACAAAATATATAACTGGGTACCCAATCCTCTTCTTTTGATTTCAGTCACAGAAACTAAAGTCTGACCAAAAAATCTTAGAACCGAACTGTCAGCGCATGTCCTGAAGTAACCTTTGAAGTTAGTCTATTTAAAGTATATATTTTTGGAAACCGCTGGAGGAGGAGAATCCGGTGAAACCATCATATCCGGTCCATATCCGGCAACCGGATACCATATCGATAAAAACGCTTCAGATTCGGAAAGAGAATGATAATTAATTCATGCACTAGTATATTAGTCCTTGGCCCAAGACATTTCCGAAAATCTGGTCACATCCGGTCCATGTCCGGTAACCGGATGTCTAGGTCACAAAAACTGTACAGCAAGATTGGAAGGTCATACAGTTCCACTGATTGAATTTTTGAATCCTTCGGGTCGAAATTAGTCTGTACAGGAAATTTTGTCCGATTTGGACTAAAACTGCGTGATCTGTGGCCATATCCGGTTGGAAAAAAACCGGAAAAATCGGTTTTTCCGGTCTGGTGCTCGGAATCGCGGATAAAAAATGTTTGTTTTTGGCACAATGAATATTTGGGAGGCTACTTTCATTTTACCGGTGTCAAAGTAATCGAATATTCGGTAAATTTCCGGTTCTGAGCTTTGAAATTTGAAATTTCAGGGGCTATTATCTCAGTATCCGGTTGGTCCGGAAGTAAAATTATTTCATTAAAATGATATATTGTCTATCCCTAACAAGCATCAACCTCAAATTACTTCATATTTGCTGTAATTTTTGAATGATAGCGTTTTAAAAACGTGCTGATTTTGCTTGTTTTGTGTAATTGTTAAACCGGATATGAGATTTGATCCCATGCGCTTAGCTTTGTAGCACGCAATATAGCTCATTTTTGAGCCATTTTTAAAACGTTATCATTCAAAAATTACAGCGGATATGAAGTAATTTGAGGTTGATGCCTGTTAGGGATAGACAAAATACCATTTTAATGAAATAATTTTACTTCCGGACCAACCGGATACTGAGATAATAGCCCCTGAAATTTCAAATTTCAAAGGTCAGAACCGGAAATCGACCGGATATTCGATTACTTTGACACCGGTAAAATGAAAGTAGCCCCCCAAATATTCATTGTGCCAAAAACGAACATTTTTTATCCGCGATTCCGAGCACCAGCCCGGAAAATTTTCCGGTTTTTTTTCGAACCGGATATGGCCACAGATCACGCAGTTTTGGTCCTGTATCACCTACCAATCTTGCTGTACAGTTTTTGTGTCCTAGACATCCGGTCACCGGACATGGACCGGATGCGACCCGATTTTCGGAAATGTCTTGGGCCAAGGACCAACATACTAGAGCATGAATTTATTATCATTCTCTTTCCGAATCTGAAGCGTTTTTATCGATTTGGTATCCGGTTACCGGATATGGACCGGATATGATGGTTTTACCCGATTCTCATCCTCCCGAGGTTTCTAAAAATATATACTTTATACAGACTAACTTCAAAGGTTAACTCAGGACAGACGCTCACAGTTCGGTTCCAAGATTTTTTGGTCAGACTTTAGTTGAACTGTCTCAGTTTCCACAAGTTTTAGTTTTAGTCACTGATGTACTATTGCTTTAACTAATTATATAAATTTGACGTTACTGTCAACAGATCTTTACAAAACAGAAGAAACTACTTTGGTCTTAGTGTAACGCCAGCAATTGAATGATGCCAAATCTAAAGTACACTTACACAGTGTCAAACGATTTACAAAATAATGTTGCTTTGAGATGATTGGCCAGCATAACTGTCATTTAATCAATTTCATCTCAAACAAGAATACATGAAACCCCATTACAATCAGCTGCAAACTGCGAGCTGCGGAATCTCAAAACCTTTTTATAAAGTTTACCGATATTGGCACCAACAGCAGGAGCCTTTGTAAAATAGATGCGGCAAAACTAAGATACATAGCATTCAGACCGTTGAAGCGCTTAAAAACCGTCGAACTAACCTTATAATCTTTAAAACTAGCTCCAATTGACCATTATTATTTTTTCAATAATGATATAATTAAAAGATATAATTCCACAGCAGCATTTTGCTGACAATTTTGCATATTAAACCTAATTGGTTGGTGCTGGAAATTTTTTAAAGTTTTTAAATTGATAGAAAAGTGCAACCGTAGTACGTGTTTTTTACTGCATGGACTGACGCAAATATTGTAGGATGGCAGAGCAATCCACAGCTATGTAGGTCTACTGATTTCAGCGAAGTGAGTACGAAATTTAATTGAATTGTAGTTATCGCGCCGAAAGCCAGAAAATTTCTTACAAACGGTGGGTTTGCCTTTAAACTAGCAAAATGCCTATCACAAAACTAAAACTGGATGCTTTTAGGAAGAAGTAAAAATAATTAGAGCAATGCCAGATCTTCAAATTTAAGATTTGGCAAACTCTGTAACCCAGACCCAAAATGACCATCAAAATTGCTGCCCCAGCCCAGACCCAAAGTGGCCAATACGAAGCTTGACCCAGATCTACACTGACTGACCCAAAGGGTTAACAAAGTTTGTGACACAAGACCTAGTGACCTAAACTAAAATAGCTACCCAAACGACCCATGACCCAATGATCCACAACCCAGTTTCCATCCCTGCATTCGAAAGAAATATGTATGTAGAATATATGTAGAAAAACCGTTTCTGCTATTCATTCCATCAAGGAAAAACATTGAAAATGCAAAATTACAAATATCTCAAATTACAATTATATTTAGAAATACAAAAATCTAGCCTTTTCAAATAATAAGCCCGCAATAACTTTTTGCTTATCAGATCTTAAGTAATACAGAAATGATAATCCCCCTACGCCCACCAACAAGCAATACAGTCTATAGTAGGCACTCAGCTCTAGTGATCTGGATCCATCCGATCCGGGTTCCGAAGACAGGATCATATCGGATCAGATCGGTAGTTATCGTTTTAGTCTCTCGGATCGGTGATCCGACTGAATGCACAAACACATAAGATAAAACTGCACATTTGCAACTAAACTGCATCTATTAACTTCAGTTTTTGTGCGTATGGACACGACACAAGCATTTCACTATATTGCAAAGCTTGTTGCTTTAAGTTGTTTTCGTAGAATTGTAGGTTGCGCTCAGCTTTAACTTAAATGCAGCTTTCTTTCATTACAAAGAAGGACTATTTAGACATTATGTTTTATATTGTGTCACAGAACATGATAAATATAAACTTAGTCAACTGAACTTTTCGGTACAGTTAGAATTTTTATGGTTTTCGCGGTTGCGAAGCAGCATTTGCTAACAAGAGCTATATACCTACCAAATTGAAGAAGCTAAAATTAAAGCCGATGTATAACAAACAATGCTATAGTTAAAGTCAGCGATTTTAATACTTCGTTTATGTCATTTTTATTCCTGCTGGAGCAGGAATGTATAAAACGGAAACTTCTATGTTTAGTGCATTGTGAGTCATTTCTCTATTCAGAAGCCCTATCTTCAACACAGGGCTAGCTTAGGTCAGATTTTTTGCATTCCGATTATGCAAATTAGGTTTTAGAACCTATTTAAGCAGCAGAACTGAGAGCCGTCGCGCAGTCTTCGGCTGTCAGCAATCTTAACGGTTGCAGATTTTTGAGCACCAGTGTAGCTTGGGAGCTACACATAGGTGCATTAGGGGATCAGATTAGGTACTAGCTTGCACTGGACATCACCAGTTCAGCCTGACATAGCAAGCACAGGCCTGCTGTCCCTGGTGAGGGAAGTGAAGTGAAGTTTTAAACTAAACCTGGCGTTTCCATTCCAACGCTTCGAAGACAAAACGACTCCAACGAAATCAATTTTGCAATTGAACAAAGAAAAGGTCTACAAAGGAATACTGCCCCTTTTGGGGCCTACTTGTTATTATTAAGTTAGTTTTTAGGCTAGATTCAGTCTATTGTTAGAGGTTAGACTACATTTTCAGAGGTAAACGAAATATTTTCTATTTCAGTTCCAGTCGTCGATCAAAAATATATAGTTTTAGTTTCAGCGAATGCAACAACAGCTTCAATAAATAAATTTTTGCAATGTCGAACATAATTATATAAGTCTTAGTTAACTTATTAGATTTTAGAAAATCTTTATTCAGCATTTTCCTTATACTTAAAAGTTTTTAAAGTTTGAAAAGTTTAACCTCACACGTTTACTTGCTTATTTACTGTTGCAGCAAATTTCAATGTTACGCGTGTTGGTCTAGAGTTTTCGATAATTGCTTAAAATTATGCATTTTGTGTTCCGTAGGACTGAACTGAAGCAATTTGCGTGAAATGCCTACGGAAAATGTCTATAACAATAAGTAAAAGCAATCAGTATTTGACTTTTGACTATTCCAATTCGGATCGTCGGATGGGGTCCCATCGACCGATTCAGGACCCGGATCTATCGGATCGGACCGACAAAATATTTTATTGAATCGAATCGGCTATTTTTTACGCCGATACGATCTGGTCCACATCATTAGTCAGCTGTTTGGACTAGGAAACTCTGACTAACATTTTAAATCTATCAATACATAAATATATAAGAAAACAACAGTGAACATGTTTAAAATCCGAGACAAATGTCATCCTTTCGTGGCTTATTAGGGCAATTGAAAACATCATAGAAGTCAGGTGTTTGCTCCACAACTTTTTTCAACCTGAAAATAAATACATTGGTTAGCCGCAAGACATTAAATGAAATTCGCAACTTCAGATTTGTTTAGCTTTGAGCATACCTGTTTCGCGAACTTTCATACATATAAAATTCTTCTCTTTAAACTTGGGTTTACGCTCAGTGCTTAAAATTTCTGAAAATTCACCAGCTAAAATTGGCACGGACAGGTATGTTTTCTGCCACCCAGAGTTGAAATATCTCAAAATTTTTGGTTTCGCAAAATGAGTTAACAAAACGCTAAATGAGACAACGCATTTCAGATCCGTGTCCTGTAGTGATGTGGATCGGATCGGCGAATCGGATCGGATCGACCGATCCGGGGTCGGATCGGATCGGATCGGATCGACAAAATTTCGGATCGGATCGGCCGGATCGGATCGGCTTAATTTAAGCGGATCGCCGATCCGGCAAATGAGGCAAAATTTAGAAGTTTGTACCAATTTTTACAACATTGCAAAATTTCTTCGAAGAAAGTTTCAAAATCTTTAATCTGAATTTTGTTCAAATGTTGAATTTTGATGTTAATGTTTTTGTTTTATTTTCTTTCTCTGGATATATATATATATAACTTTTTGTGTGTAAAACTAGTTCAATTGGAATTGCTCTCTAATATTTTCTGCTAATCAAATTTTGCACAGCCCGCCACGTTTTTTAAATTCAGTGCCGCTGACTGCTGAGAGTGTAGTTAATCTGGTATTATTCTTATTCTCATTCTTAAAAGTTCTCAACACTAGCAGGCGTCGTGAAAGCTAATTATGAGTTACAACCAATACCTGATACCTTGAAATTCAGTCTTCATAGATACACAGTGACGTTTTTGAATTCCGAGAACAGGGTGCATTTCTGGGATCTAGTTGTATTAAAGCTGCTCAGCTCGTCAAGATCTTTCGAGTGATTACCGTATTATGCCATACAGTGGCCCATGGGCGTTTTTTCGGAATCAGAAATTTCGGATTTGATTTTTGTAATCCAGAAAGCGCCCACCCCCAAAAAACGCCCATGGGCTATATTTTGGGAACCGTCTTATAATTAGGTAGATACTGCTTTGCCAATTTTTGATACATTCGATACATTTCTACGAACGAATACTCGGCAAGTGTCAGTGCTTTCATGCCTACCCAAATAACATGATTCTAAGCCTTCAAAAAGCTTAATCTGTCACAATTTTTTCACAAACTTTTAGTTTTCAAAGCCATAAAAGTGAGCATTGAGAAATCTAAAAAAGCGCCCACCCACGAAAAAACGCCCATGGGCATTTTATTGGGTGGGCCACTGTTTGGCATAATACGGTACCCATGGGTAATGGAACACATTTAAATCCGGAAAATGCTGTATTCGCGAATTTGATAATCGAGTGCATTTATGGGAAATGATTGCATTACAAAACGTATTCAGTACGTCAGAAGCTTTTATTATCAACAGATATTTTATTAGATGTTTTAATTAGATATTTTAAAAGATAACCATATTGCGAGGATTAAAAAATTAAAAATCCGAAAATTTTGAAGAACCAAAAATTCCTAAAATTTTATGCATTTCGGTTGCAAAGGTTGTAAGAGCAAAAATATAATCCGCTAAACCACCTCTATTTGATTACGGAACCGAAATTTTCAATGAGTATACATTTTAGCAAATTATTGAATATTTTAGACTCCCGTCAATAAAACCCGGGATTCCGGATTTTTCTTGATTTTTTCCCTTTCGAACGATTTTAAAAAGATATTTATTATACATTGTTGCCAAATATATAAAACTATATACATATATTCTTAAGCTTGCAATAAACGACCAAAGTTGATTCATTTATTTTTGGTCTTACACGACACCCTCGTTTCTTCAACTTTATCTTATTTTTTCTGTAGTTCTCACTTGTATTAAACTCCCAAAACAAAGCAAATTGTTATTACACATCATTCTGCAGCTGAAGTTTCTGATACTGACTTTCAGAATTATGCAATAAGATTCAGATGCGAAGTTTGATCAAGCGTTTTGTAAAATAATCGGAAATGGGAAGGTTTAGGCTAGCAAATAGGTGTCTACAATTGAAAATTAAAATTATGGTAGGATCGGATCGAATCGGTCCGATCCGGGGCTGGATCGGATCGGATCGGATTGGATCGGATCGCCGGCCAATTGGCAGATCGGATCGGTAGGTGATTTTGGCTGCCGATCCGATCCGATCCACATCACTAGTGTCCTGTGACCCTGATAACTCTGTGCTTGCTATTTTTAGCGAAATCTGAAACTTTAAGCAAGGTATACATAATTTTGCAGCCGGAGGGAAAGACCTGCAAGCTTTCGAGAAGCACCGAACATTCTCGTTTTAGCAGACTATATAAGAATCCGTTGGTGAAGGGGCAGTGGTAAGTGGTCACGACTCCCAAAACCTTTCAATGAATATATTCTGCTTTGCATGTACTGCTTTGCTTACATTAATTCTTCTGGCTCCATCCCGTACCGAGACGCCAAATAAAAGGTAAACAGTGGATCTCGGTGTGAACAGAACGTCTAAAATAAACGAGTGTTAAATAAAACTAGCGAAGTTGCGAGAATGGGTTGCCGCTGCTTTTTCCGTTTATATAGCGATATCTCCCAAAAGAAGCACTTCTGTGACACAGTATAGTCTGATTCGTGCTGTCCATATCGAGAGCTCTCATTAGAGTAGCATATTGATCATATTTTAAAATGTTTCAAGTTTCGGTCATTTTTGTCGGTTTTGACCATTTTTGACCAGTTTGAAGCTCCGTAACTCAAATTACGTACATTTTGGTGTTGTGGCCCTATTACCACTCTTTATCTACTCAGCAAGAACTTTCGAATGATACCCATATTAGGTGGTCTGCGCTACTGTCAATTTTGACCTATCAAGTACTTTCGCATACCGCAACGGAGAAGCCCCCAGACCTTCAGTCAAAACTTCACCCCATTCCAAACCCCATGCAAAATTTCAGCCCGAATCGGTCAACCGTAGTAAACGTTAGAGGGGGGACAGAGGGTGAACGAGAATAATAGTAAACGGACCTACCCAGATGAAATGTGAAAAAGCAGCAACCCAATAAAAAATCGTTAGTATCAGCAACAGATAACAACATTTGCCGAACTACCTAATTCTAGACGGTTTCTCTTTATTTGCGCAAATTAAAACTATTACAGAAAAGAGCCAGCCATCACTCCTTGAGCCGCTTGCACGTTAGAGTTAACAGTGGCATTACATAATAGCTTACCTGTCCATACGCAACAAAAAAGGTTTGCATAGAATTGAGATGTTGTAACCCAGGAATCAAGTTGTCCGAAAATCCATCAGTTTTTTGGAATTTTTTAAATGCCTAAAATAGCAAAATAAATTTGAATCAAAAATCAAACGAGTTTAAGTCTAACGAACACTTGTACCTATAGACATGTAAATTCTAGTAATATTCAGATTGCTTCTGAAATCCAATCCAAATGTACTAAACTCATCATCAATATAAACTCATGATAAATATATAATAAGCGCCAGGGGCCAGGAACCTGTTCACAGGGTCACCGGGTTAAGTGCTTCGTCCCTGTGTCTTGACCCGGTTTTCTTAGTTTAGCACAAATTTTAAATATTTTTTGTTTAAAACTAAGACTTTAGGTCTAATTTCTAGATCTCATAATTTGCATTTTTCCACAAAATGCAGATTTCAGCAAAATTTGAGCTTGGCCAGCTTGCCCGAGCTTGGCCATAGATTTCATCAAAATTTGAGCTTGGCCAGCTTGGCCGACTTGGAAACAAGACTGAGAATTTCTGAAGTAGGACACTTCAGCTGGGCCCATATGGGGCAGTGCAAAATCTTGTAGCTTATTAGCTTGAATATTAGTGGTCAGCTAACTTATACTTGGTTTTTACTTTCGTTTACAAATAGCTGCAGTCTTTTAATTTTTATAGACCTTGAATTAATGTTCACCATTCTTCTTTTAAGGGTGATGAAGGGCGTGGTAGTAAAAGATTGATTTTTGATTGCTCTTTTTCGTAAAAATCCGTGTCACCGGGCCACCGGGTACCGGGTCAGAGCTCAACCGGGCTCACCGGGTCAAGTCTAAGTGCCCAGGTTCCATCACTGACAGGCAGAGGTGGCGGTGGGGGTGGACATGTTTTTCGATGAGCGCGACCGCCCACGGCCACGCCCGCAGCCGGCATAAAATTTGCCGGACCGCAATGGTCGCCGTGTTAAAAGTTAGCTTTGAACAACTTTTTTCACGGAAATAAGCAAACTTCAAATTTCCTGTACAGCATTGGCTCACGCTCAATTGGTACAGATTAGTCTGAGTAAAACTAATCCATAAGTTACGGATAAATGGAAGCTAAATGAAAAAGGGTAAGCAGTATAAAAACAAAAGAGTCAGTTTTTTAAAAATTCAAATATCGCCAATTTCGACAGCTCGAAGGGTTAAGTTTACCAATTTTCTAGTATTGAACTGCCAATTTTTTAAAAATGGGCATGTTAAATTGTTTTTATCGTAGTTTTTATAGAGCTGAATTCGGCTTTGTTCAGATATGTACTGCTTTCTATTCTATTCAATATTTTAAAGGCATAGAAAACAAATGATAATTAATGATAGTTAACGGTCGTTGCGTTCACAAAATTGTGTCTACGCCTGCATGGACACGCGGGTACCCGCAGATACCCGCGGTTAACCACGCCAGCAGCCAAACCTGCTGACAAGTGCACTCACAGCTACTATTGCATTCAAGCCAGCCGCCTCTCTCCAGTGATACTGTCCCATACTTGCTAGGATTTTGTTCACGTCCTGACAAATAAATAACAAAAACAACATTCGTAAATATAAATATGTATCAGTTTAAAGATTTCGTGTCAATTCAACCCCAATCAAGTTAGTTTATCAAGCTCGATAGCATTTCGATTCCTCTGGCGAATTCGAAAATTTAGGGGCTAATTTTAAAAATATACCCCGTAATTATAGTCTGCAACACTGAGTTTTACTTTAAGTACCTACATTTGTTACAAATCAATTTGAATTTCTTAACTCTCAAACAGTCTAATCCTCAATTAATCCGCAAACAACCTCCTTATGACCTCAAAAGTATTAAATTTGGCATGACTAAATGTCTACTAATTTAATAAAAATCTTTGATCTGTAAGACGAGGATTACGTAATCTCCGATTGTTTCGTTCCTGAAAAGTTCTCCATGACAGTTGGCGACGTCTTTGAATGCAGTGGATGTATCATCGTCCCACCAGTCGATGTAGCTGCCGTTGCGAGTCAAAACTCTTCCTAAATTATCAACGGATATAAACAGTATGCATGTATGCCTACGTCTGCATGCCGCTATGCATATTCCATAGTACATATTCCAGTTGTCGCCGAGTGGGAAGAAAATTTAGCTTTTTAGCAAGATTTTATCCTCTTAATAATTATCTTGCTGTTTTTCTTAAGACTTTTGGACAAATTTTGTGGCTAAAAATCTGGTAAAAAAGTATTGTTTGGCATAAGTATACTTCATTACAGTAAAAGTTGCTACTATGTTACTTTTCTCGCATTCTTATGTGTACACCTTTCCCTTCAGCAATCACTGACTTGAAGATGACATGACACAAAGCTCAGGATTACAAAGATTCTTCATTCTTCATTACAAGAAAGTTTAGTTAATCTTTTTAACAGTATGCACACCAAAAAGAAGTTTTTAAGTTCCAGTTATTTTTATTAAATCCTCAATCAGGCCGGGATTTGAAAGTTGAAAGTTTTTAAATACAGAAAAAGAAAATATTCCTTGAATTTCAGAGGAATTTGATTAATGGCTTCTGTGCAAAATTGGCAACACTAATTCTTTTCACCAATGTTTAGTGTTCACAAATGTTTGTTTTCGACGTCAAACGTATATTTATATCAGTGAGGCTGAGAGCTATCCAATCTCCACTTGCACTATTGAAAGTTTCATCTTTCTTAA
>JASAND010008414.1:0-10546 GCA_030248195.1 Trissonchulus latispiculum
TCCCCCCCCCCCAAAAATTTTTTTACAATTTTACCCCCCCCCCCAGATTTTTTGACTTCCCCTCCCCCAACTTTTGGCTACCCCCCCCCCCCCCCCCCCGAACCCCCGCAACGATTTTTGGACCCAAAAAGTTAGCTAAATTTGGTCGAAAAATGCTCATTTTTTGAAAAATGTTTCTAAAATTTTGACCTAAAATCGCTTTAAAACGGTGCAAAAACACTTAAACCGTTAAGAAAAAGCCTTATTTTGATGAAAAAAGGGCTAAATTACAGAAAATTTTGCATTTTTTGGCCATTTTTCGAAATTTCTGAGGTCCGAATTCTGGGGGGGGGGTTGGGGCTGGGGGGGGGTACCACAAGGAAAACTTTTGTTGGAAAAAATCGGAAAAAAATCGGGACAATATTTTTCCGATTTTTTCCGGAAATTATTCCGACTTTTTTGTGCAACTTTTCCGATTTTATTCCGATTTTTTACCGAATTTTTTCCGATTTTTTCCGGAGATTTTCCCGATTTTTGTGCAACTTTTCCATTATTCCGATTTTTTTCCGATATTTTTCCGATCTTTTTTCCGATATTTTCCAGACATTTTTCCGATTTTTTCCAGACATTTTCCCTATATTTTCACGATATTTTTCGGAAATTTTTCTGTGATTTTCCGGATATTTTTCCGATGTTTTTCCAGTCATTTTTCCAAATTGCCCCCACATTTTCTAAAGATTTTCTCGCCACCTGCATACGACTCGTTCTGTATACGTATATATTATACAAGTAACAAAAATGCTCCGCACAAAGGAGGATAATATGTGTGTGTTGGCTGAATCGTATATATATATCCTTTAAATATCCTTTAAATATATATAATAAATATAAATAGGTATATATATTCTTTAAATTCCGGTTGAAGAAGTAAAGACAAAAGTTTCATGGGCACGTGACGTTATTTGGCACAGCAAATATTGGTGGATGGTTCCATGTCAAAAGTTGCTCAGCTCACTTAGGGCTTTCATTTGATACCAAATTTGACCACTTTTGAAAACTTTCATTTTTGACCGAAAATCGCCTAAGTCCCCACCTCACCCCACCACAGCACTCTACAGCCACTTTGAGCATGCAGTTCTATGACAAAAGTTGCTCAGCTCGCTTAGGGCTTTCATTTGGTACCAAATTTGACCACTTTTGAAAACTTTCATTTTTGACCGAAAATCGCCTAAGTCCCCACCTCACCCCACCACAGCACTCTACAGCCACTTTGAGCATGCAGTTCTATGACAAAAGTTGCTCAGCTCGCTTAGAGCTTTCATTTGGTACCAAATTTGACCACTTTTGAAAAATTTTATTTTCGACCACTTGACCCCCACCCGACTGACCCTTCAAACGGCAAAGTGGAACCAGCCCAGCAAAATAGGTACGTCGGACGGCAAAACGGATACCGGGAATGAGCTGGGCACACCAGAAAACCCCTATAGACAAAGTTTTGAGAGGCCAGGTAGAGCCTACGATGGACCTCCAGGAAGCGGTTTCCGACATGACCCTCCAGAAGGCAAAGTGGAACCAGCACAGTAAGATGGATGAGTCCTACGGCAAAAAGGACACCGGGAATGAGCTGGGCGCACCAGAAAACCCCTATAGACAAAGTTTTGAGAGGCCAGGTAAAGCCTACTATGGACCTCCAGGAAGCGGTTTCCGACTTGACCCTCCCGACGGCAAAGTGGAACCAGCCCAGCAAGATGGGTGGGTCTGACGGTAAAACTGACTGCGGGAATCGATTCTCCGTGCCAGAAAACCATTGTATGGAAGATTTGAGCGTTCAAAGTTAAATAGATAGCGAGAAATTTCAATTTTTCATTTTTCGAATTTTCGCCATCTTTGACGGGCCACTGTGGTCGCTAGGGAAGTGATAGAGAAACGCAACCTGGACCGTTAGTTAGTTCAATATATGTAATTTCTGAATATAAAAAGAAATCAGCTCCAGCTCGTAACGTTCGACCTGAGCGACGACCACAAAAATGGTCACTTTTCGCTATGAGCCGACTTTGCGGCGCCACTGCGGCGCTGTGGCGCAGCTGCGGCGCAAAAAAAGTTGTGATTCTTAAATTCTTTAGAGGGTACTACTAGACCCCATAGCCCTTTAGGTTGGCCCACCGCTGCAGATCACGTGAAAGCGGCGAACATTATGTACAATACAACCATCAAATAGGAGAAACCGGAAAAAAACATCGCCGCCATAACCGGTCCGGGGCGCAACTTTTTAACGGTAAGTGATACGGGGCTGAAACTTCACAGACATACTAAACTCGATGTGCTCTACAATTTGCGCATGAAATCTGCGCAGGATCTGCGCAGGATTTTGCGCAGCTTCTGCGCAGCTTATTTTACACTGTCTCCAGCCACTTTTCACACATATTATAGGGGTCGCTGCCGCGACCCCTATGATATATGAGTCGATTTCTGGGATGCTCGACTATTGAGTGGACAACCCAAGAAATCAAATTGGCTCAATTTCCCATATTTTATAATAGCATCCTAATGCAATAATATATAAGTCTAGGGATGGACTGGGGCCTGCCCCCCGGCAGCGACCCCAGCCAGGAACCAACCGGGGCCAAAAATTAGAAAAATTTTGTATATTTTTGACATTTTTTGATCAAAATTTTGAATTTTCGAAAGTTAAAAGTGTTATGACTATGACAAGTGTTATGGACCCCGGCCAGGGCCCACGATGAGGTCCCGCATGCCCGCATGCCAATTTATAGTAGCCAAAGTTTGATAGTTGGTTAGATATAGACACTTGCAAACTTTCGAAAATCCTTAGCATTTTGGCCAATTTTGGGAGGTCAACTTTGGTCGAGTATATACTGTACTTACAGAATCAAACTTAGAAACCAATCTGGTACTGTAGGGTATACTTCTAGACTTGGTCTTTCTAATGGGCTATACTAGGCAACTGCAGCTGCTATGGTTGGGGAGTAGGCGACCATGTTTTTTCCCCTTCTTTTCCGTCATGTTTTCCCCCCTCTGACTATATTGCAATTTTTAACACAACTAACTTTTTTCTAGTGACATTCTGCATACTATGGCCAGTTCCCAGCAGGTTTCATGCCCAAACAGGTTAGGTACGGCGGATTTAGCATTTTGACCAAAAAAATCGGGTTTTAAGCTTGCTGTGAGGTTAGAAGGGTGCCTAGGTAGTTTTGCACGCTAAAAACAGCTGAAACAATGCTTTTAAACCATTCTAAATGGTTGGTTGGTAGAAATCCGTGCTATATATGTTTTTCCCCGATTTGAGGGTAAAAAAACATGGATAAATCCTGTTACTGCCAAAGCTGAGTGAGGTGTAAGAGAAGTTTGAATACGTATACGATTGGATAGGTGTTTGCCCACGGTACATAACGGTATACTCAAACCGATCCAAATCCAAGCGAAGAAAAAGTTGGAGGCTTGCTTCCCTATTCATGGTTTTCTTCCCCCTCCCCTGACTATACTGTCTATTGGAGTAACCAGAGCTGCCTGTCTTCGGTGATGTGATGGGCTGACACACACCTCAAATAAGCTTGACGCAAATAGCCTCGCAGAAACCGTTTTTAGGACCTAGAAACCTGAAAATCTCCAAAAAAGAACAGCTTTTTAATCTAAACCGGGTATTTTTTACCGGGGGGGGGTGCCCCCCCCCCGCAATTGACCTTCCCCCCCCCGAAAATGCCTTCCCCCCCCCCGAAATCGCCCCCTCCCGGGATTTTTGCTTCCCCCCCGGGATTTTTTGGGGTCTCAAAGTTTTGCCAAAAATAGGCAATTTTCCAAAATTTTCCGGATTCGCCGGAGATTTTTCCGTAAAAATGGCTATTTTTAGCTTAAATTATGGCATTTTTGAGAACTTTTTGCCTTTCACGTGTAAAATACGCTAAAAAACTACCAATTTCTAGCTCATTTTTGCAAAAAACTCTTCCCCCCCCCCGAAATTGTCGCCCCCCCCCCGGGCCCGGGGGGCCCACCCGGGAAGCCCCCCTGGCTTATCCCTAGTGGGGGTGGGGGGGCCGCCCCCCATTCGGCGACCTCCCCCCCCATTCGAGGAGCCCCCCCATGAAAAGCCCCCCCCCATAAATCCCGACCTCCCCCCCATAACCCCAAAAATTGCCAAATTTTACCATTTTTACCCTAAATTTTCAAAAAATTTTCCGGCTTCGCCGGATTTTTGACTAAATTTTCGCTATTTTAGCTTAAAAAAACACCTAAAATTAGTCATTTTTTAGCGATTTTTAGCAGTTAGTACGCAAAAAACCCACAAAAATTCGAAAAAAATTTCTAAAATATGCCCCCATTTTGGGTGAGCCCCCCCCCCCCCCAAATATGGGGGGGCACCCCCCCCATAAAAAAATTGCCAAGGGATAAGCCAGCCCCCCCCCCGAAAAAAAAATTCCCTAAAAAATACCCTGCTATATATTATTTTTCATGCTATTTCTGACCTGTCTGCAATAAATTAGCCAAATCCCAGACCCAGTTATAAGATATGGCCATTCAAAGATTGAAAAATCATAGATTTTCTGCCTAAAGAGCTATTTTGGCAATTTTGAGCCGTGCTAGCGGACTAACGAAGAAAGCTATCGAGCTAATATTTTGCATCCGTAAATTGGGTGCCATAGGTATAATCCAGTTTTGTAGTAAATTTCAGCTAAATTTGAGAAATTTTATTTTTTCGATGTTTCAGCAGACTGTGACTGCTGACTGTTGAAAACATCGGAAAAATAAAATTCAACAGATTTAGCTGAGAATTCACCCAAAACGTTCTCCAAGGTACTTACTTTACGAATGCCAAATATTAGCCCGATACTTTTCTCGTTAGTTACTTATGATAGCCCATAGTTTCTAAAATCGATCTTTTGGCTAAAAATCGATGATGTTTCAAACTTTGAATGGCCATATATAATATCTCATACATCTGTATCTGGTTCTGGGATTCGGCCAATTTTTCGCAGACAGGTCAGAAATAGCATGAAAAATTATATATATATATATATATATATTTTTTTTTTTTTTTTTTTTTTTATATATATATATATATATATATATATATATAGTTAAGCGGGGAAAACCCACTTTTTTCTTTCTTGGACCAGAACTTTCGACTGGTTCGGGCTAGCACGACTTATATACATATATAGACGTCGGGGAGGGGAAAAAACCAACGTATATATATTCACTTTTTGGACCTGCAGAACTACCCAGTGGAGCAATCCGGCTATAAATTATTTTCTTATCAAGCCCTGTCTAGATTGTCATTTTGGTATATAAATCGCCTCTCTAGGTCCTGTCGTTAATTAGTATATAATTAACGGTTAAATTGCCGGGGTAAAAAACCAAATGGCGGGGAAAAACCAACCGATGGGAAAAAACCGACCCCAATATTCGGCCAGGGTAACTCATATTAGCGATTTTATGCATACAACAGGTAAAATCGGCGTTGCTGACTTCATAGATATCTGCAGTTATTTTTGCGATATTCCTTATAATAAGTGAGAAAATCGAACATCAATATTTGCAGCATCAACTGGCTAGGTTTCATCAAATTTGCCAGTTTCTATGTTAAAATACAAAAATTTGTAAATCTTTTGAAATTCGATGAAATAAATTAAAATAAATGTGGTTTCAGTGCTTTTTCGCGTATTTCTTTGTCCCAAGTACTTTTTGGCCACTTTAGCTGAGCCAAACAACCGATTCGCCGAAATGATGTTTTTTTCGGCTAGCACAAAATTGTTAGGTCCAAATGCAATTTTGAGCTGTTCACGTGAAAGAACGCATTATATAAACTTGCTATATGAACCACTTTTGAGCAACTAAGAACCATTTATGGGAGTTTGGTAGCAAAAGCAAAAATTGGGTTTTTTCCCACCCCTAGGTTTTATTTTCCCATTTTTTTTAAAATTCTGCTTGCAGCTAGCCAAGCGTCGCAGGAAGACGAGACCAACATTTTTGTAAAGAGCACATGTTGTTCTCATAGAAACTATCAAAAGTTATCATCTAACTACTAGGAAAAAGTTTCTACAGGCCTTCAATAATAGGCAAATTTTGAATTTTCGGGGGGTCGAAAACGCCAAAATTTTCAAAATGTCAAAAAATGTTCAAAAGTGGTCCGATTTTGCTCAAATTCGGTGTGGTAGTATTTAATTAGGGTTTGCCCTAAGCTTTCGAATGAGGTATAGTTTGTCTCCCTAGGCCCTGCCGTTATGGAGAAATTAAAGCTTTCCATGTCGGGAAAAAACCCACCCGCATTTTTGCATTATACCGGCCTAACGGTACAACCTAGAAAAGCGCAAATTAAAAGAAAGTTCTAAACGCCAAGTACGATTGTATATAGAGTTCTCAGCTAGCCCTTATAATAAAAAAAGTTCAAGCCAAAATCCGAAATAGTGGGTTTTCCTAACACCACACATGGAATGTATATATCCGCCCAGTTTCCCCATGCCAGGTGCGCACCTGGTGAGGCTGGGCGATGAGACGCATGGGGCTGTGAGCACTCATCTTTGGATATATACTATACAATCCATGTACCACATACTTTAACACTTGTTACACATATATATATGTACGTATTTGTTGTTAAAGTATATGTATATATACACCAAGAATTTGTTTTTGTTTATCTTTGCACAAATATGCTTTTGTCTTTTCATGTATGCATATTATATTCTTATTTCATATTTAGGTTTCTTACGTATATATTTCCTTAGTTTATACACATGGGCGATTCTTAGTGTATCTGGTTATATCGAAGGAAACTCAGACTCTAGTTTTCATTTTGAAACAATCGTGTTCCAAGGTGGCCTTATGGTTATCCTTGTTTTTTCTGTTTTCTTTTTTCCCCCATGGCTATGGAGATGGGGAGGGGGGAACAAAAATTTTGGATTGGTCCCCCTTATGGTTCGCAAAAATTTTTTGTCTCCGATTTGGCTGAGAAGGTGCCCCACCCCAAGGGTACGTAACTCGAGGTCGCTGATTTTAAAAATCGAGTCGACAGATATATCCGATCAATCGATCGATCAAAAATAAATGTTTTGTATCTGATTTTCGCGAAAAGACACCTTCTTCTTCTTCTTCTTCTTCTTCTTCTTCATATTCCTGGCGCACAGAACCCAGATGTAGTCACAGATAATCTAGCACCAGTCTTAGGGAGTTGAGGTTGAGGAATCAGCGCCCCCGAATTACCCTATAGGCGACTTTTCGCAAAAATCGGATATAAAAAATTTTTTGATCGATTTGGTCGATCGATTCTACTGATCGATAGATTGATCGGATCGGTCTGTTGACTCGATTTTTAAAATCAGCGACCTCGATTTACCCTTGGGGCAGGGGCGCAGCCAGGATTTTGAAAAGGGGGGGTCGAGCCGAAAATTTCGCCTGACACGTTTACGCGTGGGGGGGGGGGATGGCGGCGGCAAAGTTTTAAACAAAGAGTTCATTTTCAAAGCAACAAAAATGACTAGATTAAAGACTAGTCGCCTGTCGACTCGGGGGGGTCTGGGGGGCGGAGTCCCCCGAAGTGAAAAAAAAATTTTTTTGAAATTTTGAAAAACGCCGTAATGAAAATCTTTAAAAACATTTCAATAAAAGTTGAGAAATTCTTTGACATAATGGCAAAATTTGTATTGGAAAGCTTGAAAAGATTTGAATAAAAAGCTCTGCCAGGCGCATTGTTAAAATTTTAATTTGTTAAAATCGAGATAGAATATATAGTGCCGCATGCGTGGAAATTCCGTAGAATGGAAATAGAAAAATAGAAAAGCGAAGCAGGCGAGAAAAATTGAGATGAAAAAGCGCCGGAGGCGTCAAAACGCTGTAAAAGTTATTAAACATTAGCGCCGCAGGCGAGAAAAATTTCTAAATTCAGTTAGAAAGGCGCCGCAGGCCCGAAAAATTTTGAAAATAGGGTAAAAACGCCTAAAACATTAAAAACAGGCCTTATTTTAAAGAAAAAAGGGCTAAATTACCGAAAATTTTGCATTTTTTGGCTGTTATTTCAAATTTCTGAAGTCCGAATTGCGGGGGGGTATATATACATAGTTTCCTTTGGGGGGGTTGGGGGGGGGGTATCCCCCATAGGTGTAAGGGGGGGGGGGGGGTAGCCCCCCCAAACCTTTTTTCAACCCTCCCCCAAAACTTTTTGGGGGGGACGTCCCCCCCCCACGGGGGGGGGGGGGGGGTGGTAGTCGCGCCGAAGGCGCGAAAAATGGCCAAAAATTGGGTATTTTTTGGGTAAATTTTGAAAAAATTTTCAAAAATGTCCAAATTTTTGGCTTAAACTGTTTATTATTATGAGAAATACACGTTTTTAACTGTATTATGGATCTTATGGCTCAATATTGTCCTTATTTTGGACTTGGAAACATGTTGGCAATCAAGTTTTGGAGTTTAAAACCACTGTCTAATGTTAAAATTACTTTATGGTTAGATGTTTTTTATCATTAGAAACGGCTGAAAATGCGATTTTTGGCATAAAAAATGAAAAAATTTTTTGGGGGAGGGTTGGGACTTGGGGGGTCCTGGGGGGGGGGGTTGGGGGGGTCGCCAGAGGGGCCCCCCCCCCCCCAAAATGTTGGGGGGAGCCTCCCCCACCCCAAATCTCCGTTACACCTATGGTATCCCCCCCCCTCAAAATTTTTTACCAATTTTACCCCCCCCCCCCCCCCCAGAGTTTTTGACATACCCTCCCCCCAATTTTTGGGAACCCCCCCCCCCCCCCGAACCCCCCCCCAACGATTTTTTGGACCCAAAAAGTTAGCTAAATTTGGTCGAAAAATGGTAATTTTTTGAATAATTTTTCTAAAATTTTGACCTAAAATCACTTTAAAACGGTGCAAAAGCGTCTAAAACGTTAAGAACAAGCCTTATTTTTGATAGAAAAAAGGGCTAAATTACAGAAAAATTTTGCATTTTTGGCCATTTTCCGAAATTTCTGAGGTCAGAATTCTGGGGGGGGGGGGTTACCCCCAAATAACATTTCGGGGTCGGCCAAGATTTACCCCCCAGACCCAAAGTTCAGAAACTATGTATATATATACTTCCCATCACATTTCTTGGGTCGACCACCAACCGTGTCCAAGATTTACCCCCCCCCCACAGACCCAAAGTTCCGCAGAAACTATGCAGCCACACCGAAGAATTGGAAAAAGTAAAAAAAATCGGAAAAATTCCTGGAAAAAACTGAGAAAACAATTTATTCTGAGTTTATTCTGATTTTTTTTCCGAAATTATTCGGTTTTTTCCAAATTAGAAAATATCGGAAAAAAATCGGAAAAAAATCAGAATAAATTTATTCGGATTTTTTTCCGATTTTTTCGGGTATCCGGAAAAAATCGGAAAAATATCGGGAAAAAATGTGTAGTTGACACTATTATTCCGGTTTTTTTCCGATTTTTTCCAGGAAAAGTTTTCGTGTGTACCCCCCATCACATTTTGGAGGTCAGCCAAGATTTACCCCCCCCCCCCCCCCAGACCCAAAGTTCCAGGGAAACTATGGGCTACAGTTTATCCCCTGTGAGACCCCCTCCACGAGAAGCATAGTTTCCCTGGAAATTTTGGTTGGGGGGGGGCCAAACTTCGAAAATTTGGAGGTCGGGTCGACCCCCGACATGTGATGAGGAGCAGTGGCAGCGCCGGGGGGCCCGGGGGCCCCTCCCTTTGGGGTGTCGGGTCCCCCCCCCATGAAAAATTTTTCAGCTGTTTATATGCATAATTTGAGTGTTTTTAAATTTTTTTACAAAATCGGCGAATTTTTTACGACTTTAAAATCGAAAAAAGTTTTGCTTTAAAATTTGAGAAATTTTTGGAAATGAAGGTAAAATTTGCTATAATTTGGCAAAAATTTCGGTTTTCGCAAAAGATCGCCGGATTTTTGGGTCGGGCCCCCTTCACAAAATCCTGTCGCCACCCCCCACGAACATAGGTGTATCAGGCTACAGCATAGGTGTGATTGGGGGGGGGGTAACCCCATAGGTGTAAGGTGGGGGTGGGTTGGGGGGGGGGTAGCCCCCCCCCCCAGCCTTTTTTAAACCCACCCCCAAAACTTTTTGGGGGGGACGTCCCCCCCCAACATGGGGGGGGGGGGGTAGTCGCGCCCCCCGCACGAAAAAAGGCCAAAAATTTTGTATTTTTTGTGGTAAATTTTTAAAAATTTTCAAAAAGGTCTATATTTTTGGCTTGAACTGATTATTATTATGAGAAATACACGTTTTTAACTGTATTATGGATCTTATGACTCAATATTGACCTTATTTTGGACTTGGAAACATGTTGGCAATCAAGTTTTTGAGTTTAAACCACTGTCTAATGTTAAAATTACTTTATGGTTAGATGTTTTTCATCATTAGAAACGGCTGAAAATGCGATTTTTGGCATAAAAAAAGAAATATTTTTATGGGGGAGGGTGGGGGTGGGGGGGTCCTGGGGGGGGGGGGTTGGTGGGGGGGTCGCCAGAGGGGGCCCCCAACAAAAGGTTGGGGGGGGGGGGCCTCCCCCTTCCCCAAATCTCAACAGTACACCTATGGGTAACCCCCCC
>JASAND010008416.1:0-25828 GCA_030248195.1 Trissonchulus latispiculum
AAAACCGTAGAAATCAGTAAAACAAAAGAAGCATCAGATTTGTGTAAAAGCAAGACTGGGCTCTTCTACAAAAAGATCACTGGTTTTCTCGCGACGGTTGACGGACCAAAAATTTATAGTACAGTCGATAAGGTGGCCTTGATAGGGCCTCAATTTCTCGCCTTACCGTCAGTTTCCCCGCGTCAGTGGTCGCTGACGCCCCGGCAGCGTCTCCGCTCAGCAGCCATTCGTCCACCAGTCGAATCTCGTCTCCGGACGCATTCTGATCAGTCCATTTGTTGAGAGAGAAGCCTGAAAGCGGCTGTAGCAGAGACTCGGTGACACTTTGGTGATACTCGAAACAAGGAAAACAAGAAATACTTTAAAAAGATTATAATCTTCATTTATTGTAAAGATCAATAATTTTATCTGAATCCTCTTGTTTAATGCAATGTTGAGTGCATAATATTAAGACCCCGAGGCAAGTGCTACACAATTTAGTTGATTTTATTTAATTATTTAATAACATTTTAACAGAAGGCATGAGCAGGGCAGTATAGGAGTTCAAAACCCGAGTAATGACAAGGACATCCAGTTGAAATTAAATTTCTAGGAAAGTAGAAAAAATCGACAGACACAAAATCAAATCAAATAAGCCTGATAAGTCATACCAGTCGGGCCCGACGACAACTGTCTGGTTTGCACATCCAGAACCCGGTTCCCTGGATTTTTCGAGCCACTGGAGTGGTGCCTTGACCTCCCGTGGCGAGAGTTGTGGCGGAGGTAGCCGCAGCCCCAGACCCCGCAGTGGTGGCAGCCGTGGTAGACTTGCGATTTTTGTTGCCGGTTGTTGGGACGGCCGTTTTGCCTGCAGTCGAGCTCGAGGCAGGCTGTTGGACAAATAGGACCTCTTCACAGTCCTGCAGCAGAACCCCAGGTGGGGGTTGGGGGAGATCGTCCGTTGTGGGGTTCGATTTCGCCGATTCCGTTTTGTCGTCAGAATCCGGTTTTCCCTGAAGGAGGGTCTTCAGCGGACTTTTCAGGTGGTTCAGACATTTCTTCCGTTTTCGATTCCGGGTTTGGTGACAATTTTTCCGGTTTCGAATCCAATATTTCCTCGTCCGACGGCCTGGACGGATCAGAATTCCGGGTCGGATTCGGTGGTTCCGTAGAAACCGGATCCGGTCCATCCGTTTCCATAGGTTCGTCACTTTCCTCAGTAGGCTGGGCAGAAGCTGAGGGAAAAGATGGCTTCTGACGGCTGGCCGATGCTGCCCAGCATAGGCGAAGATTTCTACAAAAAAGGGAAAAGAAATAGAAAACGTAGAAAATAGAAAAAGTAGAAAATAGAAAAGGTGACGAATAGAAACAAGAATATACCTAAAATATGACCTCCCCCTGTCTCATCAGACCAGATCAGATCATAATCAATGGCAATCAAAGATATCAACTATTTGAAAAGCACGGGAAAATTATTAGGTAGGAAATTCCATACCAGTTCTTCGAACAGTGTTAAAATAAAGTTGGGCTAATCATATACTAAAAATTCTGCCAAAACGAAAAAAGTACCTTTCCAAGAACAGAGGTCTGTCAGCTTTGGCAAACTCCAGGGCGTCTTGTTGACTGGGCAAAGTATTGACATAGTCATGGACATAGTTGGACCAGTCACGATTCGCCAGCACCGGTAGGGTACTGGGGGGTAGTGCCGGAGCGGCAGTACCGTCCAAATTTTTGGGGGGCTCCTCCAAAGTGGCGCCCCCCACTGGGGCACTTGACTTGCCCCCGGCGGGAGCAGACTTGGCGGCGTTGGTGAGATCAGGCTCCTCATCCCCCTCATAGCTGTCCGTATCCAACAGTTCAAAGGTTACACGTCGTTCAGAGAAGAACTGAAAAATAGTAAATTAGAAAAATTAAAATTTTAAACTTTAAAATATCAGATATTATTATGTCACGAATCCCACCTCACCAAACAGTAGCAATTGCACTCTACACATACACGATACCAGCGTTTACAAAACAGGCTACTCTTCACTTGATAGACAAATAGACTAATCAAATAAAATCAACAAATAAAAAATATCAAAAAATCAAAAAACATCACCTACAATGAAAATTTTGAAACAATTCTGATCCGTCATGAGGGCTTCAGCGGCACGCTGGTAGTCATCCTCTAGCGGCTGGCGGTCGGAAGCGAGAAGAGATGCCTTGGAGCCCCCCGCGCCCCCGCGTAGACTCCAGCTGTCATGTAGGCGCCCCACAGACAGACAGAGCTCTTCTGTGACCATGGTTTGCAGCTGAAACAAAGATATACAAAACAAAATGAATAAATACATGAAGAAATAGGAAAAGAAAGCATCAAGCAAAAATAGTAGATAAAGCAAAAGATTAACTACTTGCTTTGGCACAGAGCCAAACATTGCCAAAATTAGTAAGAATATTTAGCACGGGAAAATACTGCCCCCACCAACATATTATTATTGTTACAACAGCAGTAGTATAGGTCCAAAATACCCCCACTTGCTTCCAACACTTCGCAAGAAAGCACAACTTCTGAAAAGCAGGGTTATTCACCAAAGAAAAAAACAGCAAACGCCCGGCAATGCTCGCGCCTAAAGTATGGTGATACTCACGCAGTGCTCGATCCTGTAGTAGTATCTGGAGCACTTAATTCTTGCATTACCTGTCGGACCATAGTCTGGACAATCTTTTCCAGGGTAAAGGCCACATAGGCATCGATGGTGAACATGTCCCGCAGTTGGTCCTCGTAGACAGAGGCGTCCACCTGCCCGTCCAGCAGGTTCTTGATGTACTCCAGCAGAGTCACATAGTACTGGTCGGGTGGAATCTTTTCTGCAAAAAAAACGACAAACAAAAATCAATCATCAATACTGCTGGCTTTTTCCTACAAGGGAGGGGGGAGGCGGCCCCCCCAGACTTGGGTCTTTCCCCCCCCCCCAGGATTCAGGCCTTCCCCACCCAGAACTTTAAAGTGCCCGGAAAAACAGGGTTTTGAGGATAAATTTTGAAAATTTTTTCCGGCGTCGCCGGATTTTTAGACATTTTTAAGCATTTTTAGCTATTTTAAGCTTAAATTTAGGTAAAAAAAATTTAGTTAATATTTTAGCTCAGCAGCAAAATAGCTATTTTTTAAGCATTTTTCGAACCCCCCATGCTTGTCCCCCCCAGAAATTTTTGCCTAGGAAAAAGCCAGTAACTGGATGATAATAATGGCCAAAAATTCCACATTTTTAAGAAAACCAAATTTGTAAACACTTAGCATTTTTGCTAGCACGACCCAACTTAAATTTTTTGGAATTTTTCAGGAATACAGACCCCTTTCGAATTCGAGGTAGACCGCACTGCACTAGGGCAGGATTTTGTTCATAATTCCATGACAGTGGTTACTGTGTACTGAAATAAAAAGGCGTTAAACAGGGGGGAGGGGGGGTCAAAAAGACGCTCCTAAGCCTAGGAGCCCTCCTAGCTTGCTAGTTAATTAGCAGACCAATTTCCACGTCCTTAAGAAGCCCCCCCCCCAACTTTAGGGTGACTTCCTTCACCCAAAAACTGGGGAGAAACAAAATTCCAAGTGTACTCACTAACACATAATATTAGCCAAAATAACTCACTCTTAACCCGCAAATGGAGCCGCTCTGCGGTGGAATTTCGGGCCTGGGTCCGTTTGGACAGGTCGTCACTGGCCAAACCCTGGCTGATCTGGTACAGTTTTTCCAGTCGCTCGCACAGAATACAGTGCAGGCGAAGAAAGACATACCAACAGTTGGGTACAAATAGCAGGGAGTAGCCACAGGTGGCCTGAAAAAACAATAAGAAAACAGAACTCAAGAAAATAAAATATTTACAACAAACAACATCTTTCAACAGAAAAAAAACTGAGCCCTCGGCAACAGTCGGACAATTGTCAGAGAGATGTTTTTCGTTCAATGTCAAATTTAAAAAGGGCGTTGTAGGTTGGCGTTGTAATAACCAATCAAATAATTCACACTTTTCCCGCGAAATTGATAGTTTATTTTGCCCCCCCCCCCCTCAAGCCCAGAACAAAAATTGCAAAAAACCTAAACTTCCCATATGAGGAAAAACAGGCAAACAAGAAAATCCACTAATAGAAAAAAACTGTCAAAACTAACCGAATCATCAACCCTGGCATAGTCCGAACTATGGGATCGTTTAGGAGTCAGCTTGCCCTTAGGCTTGGCCGCAGGGGCGGTGCTATTGTTGTTGCTGATGCTGTTAGAAGCACTGGCAGTGGCGGTCGCACTGCTATTTGCGGTGCTGCGCTGTGGTGCTGCCGCTGCGGTTGAGGGCGATTTCCCTGCAGCACCAGACCTAGGAGTGCGGCCGCCCGCTGATTTGTTGCTGTTGTTGTTGTTGTTGTTGTTGCTTTCACTGGATGACATACTGCTAGCCTCATCATCTAAATAAATAAATAGATATAAATAAATACTAAAATAATATAGCTGCATCATTTAAACCAGAAAAAGCTTTGGAACAGTTTGCAGTAGTTAAACAAGCAACGTTTGGCTACCTTCTAGGGAACGCACGCAGACATACTATATAATTAAGAAGAACTGCAAAAACACTACAGATTGGCATAAAACATTGTACGTATACTGGCTTATTTTTACTGGGGGGGGGGGTGGGGCCCCACCCCACCCGGCAACCTCCCCCTCCCATTCGAGGTTCCCCCCATAAAAGCACCCCCCATAAATTTTGACCTCCCCCCCATAACCCAAAAAATTGCCAGATTTCACCATTTTTACCCTAAATTTTCAAAAATTTTTCCGGCTTCGCCGGAATTTTAACGGAATTTTCGCTCTTTTAGCATAAAAAACACCTAAAATTAGTCATTTTTAGCGATTTTTTGCAATTTTTACACAAAAAACGTAAAAATGTGCAATTTTTTTCCAAAAATATGCCCCCCCACTTTTGGTGAGCCCCCCCCCCATCCATGGGGGGGGGGAACTTTGAGCCCCCCCATAAATTTTGGCCTAAAAATAAGCCAGCGTATATATACGCAAAAATGTTTCTGTACAAAAAGCGATGAATGAACTGGAAAAGAGGAAAAATAAACCATTAAATTTCCGTTAAGCAGGTTCCGTTCCGTTCTCTCTATGTTTATCAGCTATAAATAAGCAATTAGCATAAAGTCTTTTTATTACCCGGAAATCCATCGTCCTCATGATCCGAGGGCTCGCCGCGTTCCAGATTCCGTTTTTTGCGAAAAATTTTGATTTTTTCCTAATTTTGAGCCAAAATTTTGAAAATTCTGACGGTGGGTTCTGGCAAATTTGGGTGGGTGGGTGGGATTTGGCCATCAAAATTTCGAGGGTGGGGTCGGGACTCTTCCATTTGGGGGAGTTTTTTTATTTTAAAGTCTTTTTATTACCCGGCAATCCATCGTCTTCATCATCTGAGGGCTCTCCGCGTTCCAGATTAAACAGATCCGGGAGAAGTCCACGCAGCAGACGCTTGATGTCCGACTTTTCCTCATGACTTAGTCCTGTGAAGAAAATTAAGACAGTCAGTCACCTTTTTAACAGAAAAAACTAGCAAATAAAAGGAACAAAAAAGGTGTAAGCAAGGCCAATAGATAACCGCATCAACATATTATTTTGAATTACAAATATTGAATAAAGTTAGCACCAACAATAGTAGGCCTCACTAGATCTGTGACAGATACCCCTAGGTACCTTTTTTACAAGACCACAAAGCCTAAAGCTGTTAACAGGAAATCAGTTATTATACCAAAACCGACACTTCTTTACACACATTTATCCATTGGAACCAATCAAAAAGGGCTAGAACAAAATGTTGATAGTTTGGATTTTTGGTAAAATCATTTATCCTCTTATATAAACATTATCTGCTAAAAAGAGTTGGTACCTGTTTGTCGTTTCACATGATGTATCAGCAGATCCGTGACATCTCTGAATACCCGAACCAAGTCACGGGGGTACTGAATTGCCATATGAGGCCCGGAGGAGGGTACTTCACTGGTGGTTCCACCGGCAGCCGCCCCCTCCTCTAAACTATCATGGCGCTAGAAGAGAAAAAAACCAAAAAATTACTAAACGTCTGTAAAACTTTAACTAATCATTTGATTAAAACTACTTTGGTATCACCAAGGGACACATAATAGAATAAGAGTGTGACAGTTGGCAGGCTCTCTGTTATCAGCTTCAGGTACATGCTTATGCACGATCATGGCTGTTCTGTAAGTCGGGTACACTGTTTAGTGTAAGAAATGCCGATGGTCGTAGGAAGGGGACAGTGCTTGAAAATGGGAGGAGGGAGGTAAAAGGAATGATTACCTCATCATAAAGGACCTCAATCTGATTTAGGAGGGCTTTGGACCGGCACAGTTTCAGATCATTCTGTTTGAAGATCAGGGCCTGGTGATCCAGGGACTTCAGATAGTAGCGCTCCATCTGATCCCGCCAGATTTTGTTGAAGGATTTCTGGGCCTCCCGCCACTCATCGTCTTTGGCCTTCATTCTGGAAAACAAAAAAAGAATGAAACATTAAAACTAAAATAATCTGGACACACAATGCAGTAATAAATCGTATACTCATTAGTTACTTAATTAACTAACTAGGTTTAGTTAATTAATTAACTAGGTAACAATTAGTAATTCAGTTAAATGGGATTAAAGTATAAGTAAGTAGACAGTGAACATTTCAGATATGGATGGGAAACTTAACAGTTTCCACAAAAGACGCCCTCTAGGAATTTAGCAAAACAATAATGGCTGCACCAGAAAGACTTACAAAATTTAAACGGTAAAATGACATTATATACCTTTTCAGTACAATAGGCAGAGCCATAGCCGGATGACGCTTAACGGCCTCAATAACATCCTGTGCTTTGTCTCCGTAAATTCTGAAATAGTACATAATTATAAGAGTACTGCCTTTATCAATGCGAAAATTAACTCGGTAGCGTCCAGCCTAAATTTTCGTGAATAAACTAAATTTGCCAGCTACATCTATGCACATAATTGAAGCTCAAAACCATGGGCGCACCCAGGGGAGGGGTTTTGGGGGTTCCGACCCCCCCCTTTTTGTCCGACCCCCCCGGGAATTTTCGGGGAGAAAGCAAAAATTGAGCTATTTTTAGTGCATAAAATTAAAAATTATGAAAATTTTTCGCAAATTTATAATTTTTGTCGCCTGCGGCGCTTTTCTATCTCGATTTTTAAATTTTTTCTCGCCTGCGGCGCTTTTCTATCTCGATTTTTAAATTTTTTCTCGCCTTCGGTGCTTTTCTATTCCGATTTTTAAAATTTTCTCGCCTGCGGCGCTTTTATATCCCGATTTTTAAAATTTTTCGGGCCTGCGGCGCTTTTCTAACTGAATTTTCAAAATTTTTCTCGCCTGCGGCGCTATTATGTATTAACGTTTACAACGTTTTGGAACCTGCGGCGCTTTTTTACCTCAATTTTTCTCGCCTGCGGCGCTTTCTTATCTCCATTTCCGCGGCTGCGGTATATACTTTTCTATCTCGGTTTCAAAAAAGTGCGTGCCTGCTTTTCTACGTCATGTTTTTTATTTTTTTCGCGCCTGCGGTACTATTCTATATCGCATTTAACAACGCGCCTCGCTGAGCTTCTTTTTATTCAAATCTTTTCAAGCTTTCCAATACAAATTTTGCCATTATGTCAGAATTTCTCAACTTTTTTAAAAAATTTCCATTACGGCTTTTTTCAAAATTTCAAAAATTTTCTCAACTTCTGGGGGGCTCCGCCCCCCAGACCCCCCTCGTCGGGTAGCGGCGACTCCTAAATCTCGTCATTTTTGTGGTTCCCAAAACAGACTCTTTGTTGAAAACTTCGCCGCCGCCCCCCCTAGCGTAAACGTGTCAGGCGAAGGCAAAAAATTTTTTTTCCGGCTCGACCCCCCCCTTTTTAAAATCCTGGGTGCGCCCCTGCAAAACAGACGCACACAGGGCCTGGGCCTTAAGGTGGTGGTATCGTTTACCGTATTTTAAAGGCTAACTTTATAGCAAATAATCCCAATGACCTGAAATATCACTTGATTACCTTACCAGTGTTCCCAACCATGCTGATAAAACTTTTAATCGTGTATGAAAAAAATTTTATTTTGACCAAAATTTCATATTTGACGAAAAATGGTGATTACGAGTTTTTCAATTTTTTAGTAGTTTTCGAATTTTTTACCATTATTAATATAAATGGACACAATCCAGATTAAAACTGAAAAACTTAAAAAATCAAAATTTTTAGATTTTTTAAGCTCGAACCAGACCACTTTCGGTGAGCGGACAGCGTGCAGCTGTATCAGCTCCGCCGAAAATTGAAATCTACAAGAAAATGAAAATATCTCATGTGCAATATCGATTGGATAAATTTGTTTTGGAGGGAATATAATGCTGGTAATTGTATTGTTGAATCTTTTTGGTATACTTTTATGTCTGTACTGTATGCACTACTAGACGTTTATGTTCCCTCAAGCAGTTTTTGTCCTACTAAGTTTAAGTGGCCGCCTTACATTTTGAATCTTGAACGTCGTCGAAATGAGGCTTTCAAATACTGGACAAGAGATGCAAATTACTTCTTCAAGCTTGAATTTGATCGTCTATCCTATGTTGTTAATTACTGTCAAAAGCAATTTTTGGCAAAATATGAACATCATTTAGCTGATTTACCCAATTTTAAAAAATTTTTTGCTTATGCTAACTCAAAGCTTAAATTCAAACCAAGTATACCTACCAACCCAGCTATCCATCCTTAATTGGTCGGTAAATGGGTACCACTATTGTGGGAAGGTAACAGGAGTCCGTGTAGGGCTTAAAGCCTTGAAGGGCCGGCCCCCCTTCCACGGATGTAGTCATCATTTGAGGTGACACTCCTGGCTCTACGGCTGTGTATCCGGGGATGAGCACCGGCACCCCTTGTCCCTGAAGCAGGGATGGAGATATTCTCCAGGGGTCACCTTTACCTTTTTTTTTTATACCTACGCTAGTAACTGATAACGGTACATCTATTTGTGATCCAAAAGGTAAGGCAAACTTGTTGGGTCATTTCTTCAACTCTGTGTTTATTACTGATAATGGACATCGACCCCGGTTGGAATCCATCATCCATGATATCCCTGACACCTGGAACTTTGATTTCTCTACATTAGCCATCTTTGAACGGCTTCTTCGTTTTCCTAACAACATGGTTCAAGGTCCGGATGGTATCCCAGCTATGTTCATCAAAACCTTTTCGGCAGAACTAGCCTTTCCTCTCTCTGTCATTTATGATTTCTCATTTCAAACTGGTGTGGTTCCCCAAATGTGGAAAGATTCAAATGTGACTCCTATTTATAAAAGTAAAGGGACTGCCAATAAAGTTGAAAATTACAGAGATATTAGTATTATTTGCAATTTTATGAAACCACTAGAAGCTAGTATTAATGAGTATTTGTTAGATTTCTGCCTCAATCGAGAAATATTATCTCCGTTTCAGTGTGGTTTTTTGAAAGGTAGATCAACGACTACCAATTTGTTATATGCTTTAAGGGAATGGGTTAATGCTGTTGATAACGGTGATTGTGTAGATGTAATATATCTTGATGTTCAAAAAGCTTTTAACTCAGTCTCGCATGAAAAATTGCTATTTAAGCTTGAAAAAATTGGTATCAATGCTGCTGTGTTAAAATGGCTAAAAAATTTCCTCTCTAATAGAAGACAACGTGTTAGACTAGAGCATGAATTCTCTGATTGGATGAATGTAACTAGTGGGGTTCCTCAAGGCTCTATCCTAGGGCCTACCCTATTCATAATTTATATTAATGACTTACCATCTATTGTTACTCGAACTAAAATTTTGATGTATGCAGATGATGTAAAATTGTATTTCACCTTTAAAAAGGGGCTGTGGACTACGGACTTACAACATAGTCTTGATGAAATTGCTTTATGGCTAGATGAATGGCAGTTGACTTTAGCAACTCACAAATGTATGGTACTTCATATTGGAAACTCTAACCCCCATCACGGTTATATCCTAAACCAAGCTCAGCTGAGCGAAACTTTTTGCATTTCTGATTTGGGAGTGTTGATGACACCTGATTTGAAATTTCATGAACATTGTGGTCATATAGTTTCAAAAGCTTATCGTGTATTAGCTGCGCTCTTAAATAACTTTGTAACGAAAGATGTTCTTTTACTTGTTAAACTGTATACTGCTTACGTACGTCCTATATTAGAATCTAATTCTGAAATTTGGAATCCTTGCTTTGTGTCTGACATTGATAATGTTGAGAGTGTTCAACGGTATTTTACACGTAGAATTATTTTCCCTAGAGTTCTACCTTATGAAGAACGCCTAAGTGAACTTAATCTAGAATCTTTGAAATCTCGCCGCGACTTTAAAGACCTGGTTTTGGTCTATAAAATAGTTAATGGATATACCCATTTGCATCCCGATGAGTTTTTCGAAGTAACAACCTCGCAAAGGGAGCTTAGGGGTCATGCTTATAAATTCAGGACACCTTTATGTAACCTGACCTGTAAGAAACATTTCTTTTCTAATAGAGTTATATCTGCTTGGAATAATTTACCTGCTGCAGTTGTGGAGACTTCCAGCATTGAACTGTTTAAGGTGCTGGTATCGCTTTGTGTAAATTTGACCCTACAGGCTTTAATTCTTTATGAAAGTGGATGAAACTTTTCAAATATACTATTTCGGTGCTCTTTAACATTCTGGGACCAGTCCCGCATTTTTAGGTGCAAAGATAAGAAATTTTTGGTTTTTGCCATTATTCTCTCAGCACATAGTCGTGACACCAGATTGGTTGGTATGGCTGGAAAGAGGGCACAAAAATGAACATTTTTGCTTTTACAACTTTTGAGCTATCTCTAGTGGTTAAGTCAGTATAAGCAAAAAACGATTTTTGGGGTCCAAAAATGGCCGTTTTCGAGAAAATAAGTTTTTTCAAAATTACTGCCAAATCGTACGGACAATTTTGGTTTATTTATACTCGATCGATACACAGTCTCATTGCTCATTTTATCAATGCCCATTAGCCGGAGTTTGTTGCTCTAAGCTAGAGATTTGGCCGAAAAACCATTTTGGCAAAACTGCGATTATTTTGTTTTGAACATCTATTTCTCAAAAAGTACCCAATGGATTCGCATGATTTTTGGCAGAATGAGAATTCGCACTATTGCGGAGGGACATTTTTCTTGGTTTGAGCTAAAACATCTCCAGTTGCGAGAAAACTCAATGCAAAGTTGCGAAATTTCGTGTCATCGCACATTTAATGGATTTTATTCACCGTTAAGGCCTGCTGAGCTAAATCCAGAAAAATGTCCCTCGGCCCACATGTCCTTTATAGGACAGCACAAGAAAAAGTTTTGGCCGATTCCACAGTTTTGAGAAATCGATGTTCAAAAAGTTTTGGTCTATATTCAGCCTGTCAGATGTCAGTATGTCAGAAAATTTTAGCTATTTTTTCCGGATGTTTACTAGTTTCGTACTCTCATGAGAATCTGCAGATTATAAGCTTTAAAATGATGTATAAAGCTCTTTTCAACTCACAAAATTGCGAAAGTTATGGCGTTTCAAAAAATACGCACAAAAGCACTGCACAAAACGATACCAGCACCTTAAGCATCGTTTAAGACATTACCTATCTTTGTGAATCTTTTTCTCTCCGTCTTATATTTTCCTTTGCTTTCAATAAATTGAATTGAATTGAATTGAATTGAAAATGGAACTTTTCGTGTAATGTCACTCATTCATACATATTTAATAGGGATGCACCGGGGCCTGGCCCCGGCCCCGGCCCCGGCACCGGGGCCAGGCCCCGGCTCCGGCCCCGGCCCCGGTGGCCAGGCCCCGGTCCCGACCGGGGCCAGACATTAGCAAAATTTTGGGAATTTTTGACATTTTTTGACAAAAATTTTGAAATTTCTAAAAAAGAAATGTTGCAAATCGTTTATTTTCCCACCGATTTGAATGAAAACAACGATAGTAACGTTTGTATATCAAAAAGTAATGCAAAATTTGAATTTTCAAGAAAATTTTTGAAAATTTTCTATTTGGACCCCCAATTTCCAGGCCCCGGCCCCGGCTCCGGTACCGGGGCCAAGGTGGCCCCGGCCCCGGCCCCGGCCACGGTGAGGTCCCGGCCCCGGCCCCGGCCCCGGTAGTGGCGGCCCCGGTGCATCTCTAATATTTAATGATTAATAATCTTAATAATAATAATAATTAATAATTAATGATCATAATAGCAGCATGCAGACTTATTCAACGCATGGAGAGTGCGGGGGGAGTAAAATTGCGAAGGGGGAATAGAAATCAAATAACGCTATTCGTCTCCCCCCACAACTTCCAAAGTGTCCGTAAACATTTATGGAAATAAATAACTCCGCCCCACTCGTTTTCTTCCTCACCCCAACCAGTCTGTTTCACTATTTTACGATACAAAATCATCAATCCTTTTTGATCACAGCTGCGCGTTTGTAATGGCAAGCCAGCACTTAGCTAACCGGCAATTACGTTGATCGTTAAATCGTGAAGCAATTTTATGTTTTAAACAAGGTTTTCTCACATCTCGAGTAATATTGTGTTTTCAAATTTGACGTACAAATTGATCAAAACCTATTGCAGGGTCATTTTTCCTAGTTTTCCGTTTGAGTCAAGAAGAACTGAGATATCGCTTATTGAATTTTGAAAAATGGCGTCAGTGTGCGTTTTTGGTAGTTTTCTTTCGACATGCTAAACAATAAACTAAAATGCTGAAAAATGACCCTCGGCAAGACATTTCTGTTTTTGCATACGAAATTTTAGCTTTCTAACATAATTTAATCGACAGTAATCCTTGTTCAAAATTTCATTTTAATTTTTCCAATTTGTGAGTTACCACCGAACCATGAAAGCTACATTTTTTGGGAATATGTAAGTTTTTGGTTATTTAATGCTTTAAAGTGGTCAAATATATAGGTTGCCATTACAAATTTTTCAGTCTACACCAGTGCGGTAAACGATACCACCACCTTAAATCGTTTATGTCCTGACGCACGCGGAGTTATAGCATTGTGTCAAAGCTTTCCATTTTCGGACACCGCACCACTGACCTTCTAATAGCTTTTTGGTGAGTGACCGCAGAGCGACCGCCTAGCGTATCGTCCAGTCGGAACCGGGGGCGTTCCTGCGGCGGCATCTGCTCAATTCGCTGCCGGACCGCTTCCAGAACCTGAATCGTGGATCGGTTCATCTCAATCACAATGTCCAACTGAAGTGAGCATAAAACATTAATTAATTAATTAATCATTTCGTTAATTAATTAATTAATTAATCAGTGAGACAAAGAAGGCACACAAAATTGCAGCAATCCAGGAAAAATTAAAGCAGAAATCAACTCACAGGAGGACATACATACGTACATAACAGCACAATGCTGTCTGTAAATGGTGACAGGCTGCGAAGCAAACGTAAAGTCAATCAATTCAATATTGAAATTTCAAATTTCATATTGAAAATTTCAAATACCAAACATCCTAAATATTAAATTTTAACCCTAAACCTATACGTATATATATACCTCAAATCGTTCATCCTCTGTGCGATAAATGTACTCTTCGTATTGAGTCTTTTTGGCAGAAACGGTCGTGGTATCCTCTGAGGACCAGGACGGAAAGGAGACCCAGATATCATTGAGGACCTAAAATAAACAAAAAAAGAAAAACCAGTCAAATAAAAAGATAAAATAAAAATCTAATCCGACAAATCTAAATAATATTCATCAAGATAAAGGCTGAGAAAACGGTTATAAAATAGGTAAAAAATGGGAAAATGGAAAAATAAGCAATTCTAAAAAAGGAAATAGCTCTACGTAAATACTTCGTCACAAAGTTTGGTTCGTCCAGAGCAGACAGGTTGTTTGTAGGTGGGCGGCAGGGCACGATAGCTGGTACCATACTGCTTGCACGTAGCATAATCTAAAATTAAAAATCGTAGCAAAAACCGGCACGAATGAATTACCAAAACATTAACAATCTAGCCAATTTGGTTTTAATTTTAAATTTAATTATTAATTATCTTTAATAATCATTAATAATTTTATCAATTTTTAATTTAATAACCAAAACGAAAAATTCATTTCCACTTTGCACAACTTTCGCCACTAATGTTACACAAAAACTCTAAACACCACAACCCAATCGATTTCACAGGGTACAAGAACAAAAAGTGCTCCTTCGTCGCATGTAAAATACATATGAGTCTTCGTAGGCAGGTTGTACGTTGTATATAAGCAAAAACTAGCCTATAAAATACATATGAGTTCCGTAGGGAGGTTGTAAATTAAGGAAAACAAGTTGCAACCGCTTAACATATGAGCCTGTCCTACAACGAGGCTCATATTGGCGTATGTCATAATGCGAATAATTTGCAGATACGTATATATTTTACTTTTATATAAATATAATATACATACTGCATAAAGCTTTTCATTACAAATTATCCTTCATATAACGTTGATCAGTCATTATATATAGTGTGCATAAGCTCAATACAGTACGCCATGAGGCGCTCTGACTCACAGCCAAGTGAGAACGCATTCTGCGTGTGTATAATGTGAAAGTGTTTCGAGAATGCATTAGAGGTGTGCCATAGTGTTTCAGGAAACATCAGGTTGCATGTACAGTTCAGCTTGAGCAGTCGTAGTTCACTTCAGTCCATTCCTTCTGGGCCACAACGTCTATTCATTTTTCCGTAATGAGGATGAAGCTGAGGTTCTTTAATGAGGCTTTAATGTGGAATGCACTGTGACGCCAATATGAGCCTCGTTGTAGGACAGGCTCATATGTTAAGCGGTTGCAACTTGTTTTCCTTAATTTACAACCTCCCTACGGAACTCATATGTATTTTATAGGCTAGTTTTTGCTTATATACAACGTACAACCTGCCTACGAAGACTCATATGTATTTTACATGCGACGAAGGAGCACTTTTTGTTCTTGTTTTGCATTATTTTATATATGTATGCTCCTGAAGGTATGTATCATAGGGGTCGCGGCAGCGACCCCTATAATATGTGTGAAAAGTGGCTGGAGACAGTGTAAAATAAGCTGCGCAGAAGCTGCGCAAAATCCTGCGCAGATCCTGCGCAGATTTCATGCGCAAATTGTAGAAGCACATCGAGTTTAGTATGTGTGTGAAGTTTCAGGCCCGTATCACTTACCGTTAAAAAGTTGCGCCCCGGACCGGTTATGGCGGCGATGTTTTTTTTTCCGGTTTCTCCTATTTGATGGTTGTATTGTACATAATGTTCGCCGCTTTCACGTGATCTGCAGCGGTGGGCCAACCTAAAGGGCTATGGGGTCTAGTAGTACCCTCTAAAGAATTTAAGAATCACAACTTTTTTTTGCGCCGCAGCTGCGCCACAGCGCCGCAGTGGCGCCGCAAAGTCGGCTCATAGCGAAAAGTGACCATTTTTGTGGTCGTCGCTCAGGTCGAACGTTACGAGCTGGAGCTGATTTCTTTTTATATTCAGAAATTACATATATTGAACTAACTAACGGTCCAGGTTGCGTTTCTCTATCACTTCCCTAGCGACCACAGTGGCCCGTCAAAAATGGCGAAAATTCGAAAAATGAAAAATCGAAATTTCTCGTTATCTATTTAACTTTGAAAGCTCAAATCTTCCATACAATGGTTTTCTGGCACGGAGAATCGATTCCCGCAGTCAGTTTTACCGTCAGACCCACCCATCTTGCTGGGCTGGTTCCACTTTGCCGTCGGGAGGGTCAAGTCGGAAACCGCTTCGTGGAGGTCGATAGTAGGCTCTACCTGGCCTCTCAAAACTTTGTCTATAGGGGTTTTCTGGTGTGCCCAGCTCATTCCCGGTATCCGTTTTGCCGTTCGACGTGTCTATATTGCTGGGCTGGTTCTACTTTGCCGTCGGGAGGGTCAAGTCGGAAACCGCTTCCTGGAGGTCCATAGTAGGCTTTACCTGGCCTCTCAAAACTTTGTCTATAGGGGTTTTCTGGTGCGCCCAGCTCATTCCGGGTATCCGTTTTGCCGTCCGACGTACCTATTTTGCTGGGCTGGTTCCACTTTGCAGTCAGGAGGGTCAAATCGAAAACCGCTTCCTGGAGGTCCATAGTAGGCTTTACCTGGCCTCTCAAAACTTTGTCTATAGGGGTTTTCAGGTGTGCCCAGCTCATTCCCGGTATCCGTTTTGCCGTCCGACGGGCATATATTGCTGGGCTGGTTCTACTTTGCCTTTTGACGGGTCAGTCGGGTGGGAGGGTCAAATGGTCGAAAATAAAGTTTTTCAAAAGTGGTCAAATTTGGTATCAAATGAAAGCCCTAAGTGAGCTGAGCAACTTTTGTCATAGAACTGCGTACCCAAACTGGCTGTAGAGTGCTGTGGTGGGGTGGAGTGGGGACTTAGGCGATTTTGGGTCAAAAATAAAATTTTTCAAAAGTGGTCAAATTTGGTATCAAATGAAAGCCCTAAGTGAGCTGAGCAACTTTTGTCATACAACTGCGTACCCAAACTGGCTGTAGAGTGCTGTGGTGGGGTGGAGTGGGGACTTAGGCGATTTTGGGTCAAAAATAAAATTTTTCAAAAGTGGTAAAATTTGGTATCAAATGAAAGCCCTAAGTGAGCTGAGCAACTTTTGTCATACAACTGCGTACCCAAACTGGCTGTAGAGTGCTGTGGTGGGGTGGGGTTGGGACTTAGGCGATTTTGGGTCAAAAATAAAATTTTTCAAAGTGGTAAAATTTGGTATCAAATGAAAGACCTAAGTGAGCTGAGCAACTTTTGTCATAGAACTGCGTGCCGAAAGTGGTTGTAGAGTGCTGTGGTGTGGACTTAGGCGATGTTGGGTCTAAAATAAAATTTTTCAAAAGCGGTCAAATTTGGTATCAGATGAAAGCCCTAAATGAGCTGAGCAGCTTTTGCTGTCGGATTTATATATGCCTTTCTCAACCGGAATTTAAAGGATAGACATCGGCCCAACACACACATATTATCCCCTTTTGTGCGGAGCATTTTTGTTACTTGTAGATATATATCTTTCAACAGTAGCAAGCAAGCCAACCACAGCACTCCACAACCACTTTGAGCATGCAGTTCTATGACAAAAGTTGCTCAGCTCGCTTAGGGCTTTCATTTGGTACCAAATTTGACCATTTTTAAAAAATTTCATTTTTGACCGAAAATTGCCCAAGTTCCCACCCCACCCCACCACAGCACTCTACAGCCACTTTGAGCATGCAGTTCCATGACAAAAGTTGCTCAGCTCGCTTAGGGCTTTCATTTGGTACCAAATTTGACCACTTTTAAAAAATTTTATTTTTGACCGAAAAATCGCCCAAGTCCCCACCCCACCCCACCACAGCACTCTACAGCCACTTTGAGCATGCAGTTCTATGACAAAAGTTGCTCAGCTCGCTCAGGGCTTTCATTTGGTATATACCAAATTTGACCACTTTTGAAAATTTCATTTTTGACCCAAAATCACCTAAGTCCCCACCCCACCACAGCACTCCACAGCCACTTTGAGCATGCAGTTCTATGACAAAAGTTGCTCAGCTCGCTTATGGCTTTCATTTGGTACCAAATTTGATCACTTTTGAAAATTTTCATTTTTGACACCATGACCTCCCACCGACCGGGCCCTCCAGACGGTAAAGTGGAACCAGCACAGCAAGATGGGTGGGTCAGACGGCAAAACGGACACCGGGAATGAGCTGGGCGCACCAGAAAACCCCTACAGACAAAGTTTGGAGAGGCTTTGTAAAGCCTACTATGGACCTCCGGGAAGCGGTTACCGACCTGACCCCTCCCTCAGACGGTCAAGTGGAACCAACCCAGCAACTTGGGTTACTCGGGCAGCAAAACTGATAGCGGGAATCGATTCTCCGTCCCAAAACACCTTTGTATGCAAAATTTGAGCCACTCATGTAGCAAAATAAGCGAAAAAATTAAGTTCAAAGTTCGACCCAAAATTCACCAACTTTGGCCGGTCAGTACCGAAAAATTACGCACAGCGACGGAAAATCATATATCATTTGAACGACCCCGATATGTGTACTGTTTAACCATATAGTCAGTATTGCCCCATATATAGCCCAGTCTGACTTATTAAGGCGCCTTTGAAGCATACTTTTTGGCCATTTTAGCGTTTTGGCCGACTTTGGCCCCCAGCCAAAAATTTTTTCCGGCCCCGGTAGGCATGAAAACTAGCTTATTTTCTTATTTTCGATCTGTACTACAAGAATATATATGGTTTTCATAGGCAAAAATGTTTCTATCTGTAGTTATTCAAGCTACAAAACCCCCTTATGAGACATCAAAAGCGAGAAACCGGAAAAAAAGAAAAAACACAATTTTCGTAAGCGATTCTTGGCGCAACTTTTTAACGGAAAGTGGTACGGGGATGAAACTTGGCAAATATACTAAACTCGACACGTACAATTTTTTGCGCACATAATCTGCGCAGGAATCTGCGCAGCTTCTGCGCAGCCTTGTTTTACACGGTCATTCGACCATTTTCACTCATATTATAGGGGTCGCTACCGCGACCCCTATGATTTTTTAGGGATTTTTTCCGGGGGGGGCTTACCGGGGGCGTGGAAAGATCTTTTGCAAAAATGAAACAAAAAATGGTATTTTTTGGGGTATTTTGCATGGTGAAACGCCAAAAGTTCTCAAAAATGCCAGGATGTAAGCTAAAAATAGCTATTTTTACGAAAAAATCTAAATTTCTGGCAAAAATTTGGGCCTCCAACAAATCCCGGGGGGGAAGCAAAAATCCCGGGAGGAGGCGATTTCGGGGGGGGGGAAGGCATTTTCGGGGGGGAGGTCAATTTTCGGGGGGGGCGCTGTAAAAAATACCCTGTTTCATACATTATATTCTACCTCCAAACACGCATACCTAGGTGACAATATTATTTGGAAGAAAAAATAGGTTGCCCGTCCAAAATCTCTAATTTCAAATACTTTGGGCTCATCTATAGCCTTCAGAAGAGCCGTCCACCGCCACCTACTAAATCAGCCGCTATGGGCTGCCTATCAATAAATGGTATCAATAAATGGTACATTTGTGGGAAGAGGTACTGTAAAGCACTGGCAGCACACACAGACCTACTACACCTATGGCAAATAATATCAACCGACCGTCCGACAGAAAAAAAGAAAAAACGGGCAGCCGAAAATCGTGACGCACCAATTTCCAGGGCAAGATCCGAAGTGATTTGCGGAGCCACGGAGCGTCGAGGTATGTGCTCCACATGACCGCCCTCCTCGGGGCAGCCCAGGAAATCACGAAGCCATTTTAGCAATTCCGGAAATTTCCTACAGTCAAAAAAACAAACTGCAAATACACTCTTTGGTTTAGAGACACCAAAAAGAATTCGTCTTGCATATCAATAAGCCCTAAACGAAAAATTACACAGAGAATATGGATTGACGAAAAAAGGAAAAGTGTATAATCAATCAGCTCTGGCAGACAATATTTCCAGTAACTGAACTACAAAAGTAGGAAAAAACCCCAAAAATGTCTATTTTTACTCAGGAAACAGACAGAGGGGAGGGTAATATTTCCAAACCTCAAAAACTATAGTTATGAGCTTCAACATTCCATTCCCAGCGATGAAATTATCAAAAGCGCATGCCGTGGAAATCTAGAATTGCAGAGAAAAAATAGGGCAGGACATTCCTCCCCCCTTTTCCAAAAATATTTACACATGACACGTACCCTAAGAATGGTGTTAGGATCTGAATCAGTTCACACTTAGAGACCAGCTCCTTATTGAACAGAACCAGACAGCGGAGAAAGTTCTCATAGACCTCATCATTGCGCAAGGCCCGGCGAACCTGAAATGGAAAACTGGGCGCCTACTGGGCGTTTAAGAAAAAATAGGAAAAAATATAGGAATTTTTCGCGAAAAAATAGGAAAATATAGGAATTTTTCTAGCAAAAAATAGGAAAACATAGGAATTTTTCCAGCGCAAATTTCGCAAAATTTCAACTACATAAATGTCAATAACGACCTAGGCTTATTATACGGAATTTATCTAGAGGGAACTTAAGGGGATTTTCGAAAATTTTCTAAAAATATGTGAAAATTTTTATGACATCATGGATAAAGTTCGATTTCAGTGAAACGACAAAATCAAGTATAGTCGGGGGGACATGAATAGGGAAGCAAGCCTCCAACTTTTTTTTCGTTTGGATTTGCATCGGTTTGAGTATACCGTTATGTACCATGGGCAAATACCTATCCAATCGCATATTCAAACTTCTCTTATACCTCACTCAGCTTTGGCAGTAGCAGAATTTGTCTGTTTTTTACCCGCAAATTGGGGAAAACATGGTGCAGGGAAAAACATGGCTCGGATTTCTACCACCCAACCATTTAGAGTGCTTTAAGGGGGGACTAAACTTTTGCCCCGACTTGGGGCTTTGGGTACTGGGTCGTTGGTTCTTAGCTGCCTTCCAGCCATGTGCAGTCGTCGGGTTTATATGCCCGACCCCCCCCCCTTTTTTACAACTACCAACATAGTTAATTAAAAATTTCTGCTGGCTGCAAGACCCTAGCTTCAAGGTTGCCCTTTGCCAATATGATTTGGCACATGTGCCCCTAACTACAGAAGAATACTAGACTTCTCTATCTTATCTGCGTCTAAGGGAATTACTCTTCACAGTTGAAGTTTCGTCAAAAATTTAAAAATTTTTGGCGTACGAAAGGAATATTTTATTACTGGTGCGAGCTATAAGGCTGTAATTTGGCATAAAAAGAGGCCCTATAGGAGTACTCATTTGTGCCAAATGGCAAGAAATTCTGCCGGGTGAAAAAGGTTTTATGTCAACTTTAATCTTCAAAAATTGCCAAAATCGTCTTTTTTGGGCAATGGTATATACCCCAAAAATTGAAAAATTCAAATTTTTTGAAATTAAAATTTTTTGAGATGTTCGAACTCAGCGTGGTCGAAAACACATCCACAAACGATTTCAGCTCGATTGGTGAAGGTTTGAGACTTCTATGGCTGCAGAAAGCCTCTACACAGGATCCAAAAGACTGAAAATGGCGGTTTCGGCAATTTTTGAAGATTAAAGTTGACATAAAAAACTTTCACGCGGCAGCATTTCTTGCCATTTGACACAAATAAGTACTCCTACAGGGCCTCCTTTTATGCCAAATTACAGCCTTATAGCTCGCAACAGTAATAAAATATTCCTTTCGGTAGCCAAAAATTTTTATATTTTTGACGAAACTTCAACTTTGAAGAGTAATTCCCTTAGATGGAGATAAGATTTTTTGAGCATTTTTCTGCAGATAGGGGCACATGTGCCAAATCATATTGGCAAATGGCAACCTTGAAGCTAGTGTCTTGCAGACAGCAGGAATTTTTAATTAATTATGTTGGTAGTTGTGAAAAAGGGGGTGGGGTCAGGCACATAAACCCGACGACTGCACATGGCTGGAAGGCAGCTAAGAACCAACGACCAAGTATTTTTGACCACAACCATGCTCTATATTTTCGCCGAAAAGTAGGCCAATCGGACAAATTTGGGGCACCCCATTATAGTCGCCCCCCCCTTAAATGCACTGTTTCCGCTGTTTTCAGCGTGCAAAACTACCTAGGCACCCTTCTAACCTCACAAAGGACGAAAATTGTTTAAAATTACGGTTTGGCAACATTTAATTTAACATTTTAAAATAAAACAAACAGCAAAACTAACTTCGGAAAGAAAAGTGGTAAACATAAAAAGAACAACGCAACCATATTTTGGCACGACGTAAAGATCAGAAAACATGAATTGAAAAGGAAGCAGGGATCTGGGGCAGCAACCCCCAGCAAAAGCTAGAGGTTTCCGGATAATTCAAGCTTGTAAATATATTTTTCCGAGCGATTTTGGAAAGATCTTGGGTTATTCGGAATGTGCAATTGGTTGTCTAAACTGGATTAGTAAGCAAGTATATAATATATTTTTTGTGAATTCGTTTACAAAGAAATCACAAAAATTTTTTATTACTCACGCCACACAAGGGCTACCGGCATAAAACTTGCACCATATGTAGAGGGGGTCACTACCGCTCCATTCATCCAAAAGTTTTTCGATCGGACTTCATTTACGAAATTGCCAGCAAAATCCTATTTTTGATTTTTTGTGAACATTGCTATAAGTAGTTCTTCAGATCACTTTACGAAATTTGCTAATGCTAAAAGAATGTCATTACATACGTAAGCTGTTACTAGGTATTCCAACTTGAATAAGTCTGAACAGTGTTTATGTAGAAAACGCTTTTTTGAATTTTTTTATGAAAATTTTCTTCAAAAAGTATATATATATACACACTTTTTCCTAGAAAAACACACTGAGAAGCACAGGTCCGAATTTGAAAAAACCCTGAGACAACTTCACCAAAACAAATCCTTGAAACATTGGTTGGTTCATTAAACATTAAATCGACATAAAAATAAAGAGAAAATGCTATTCCTATTCCGGAAATTTTTCGAGAATGCCCTATTGGAAGGTATACGTATATAAAACAGAAAATCTTACCGATGTTTAGTTTCCACAGTTAAAATCTAATAAAGCTTCCCAAAATTAATGAAAAAATAGGAAAATATAGGAATTTTACGCAAAAATAGGAAAAAATAGGAACATTTGAAAAATATAGGAAAAAATAGGAAAAATAGGAATAGTAGGCGCCCTGGGAAAAGCAAAAAAGTAAAATGAAAAAACAATTAAAAACATGACAAAGCATACAAGTAAGCACCAACTATTAAATAATCAGCTTCCAAGTTTAAATACCAAGACATACATAAAATGATTGAAGGCAAAATGTTAAACACTCACTTTATCGAAAAACTGATACTCATTTAGGGTTCCATATTTGGCGGCCTCAGCATAGCTGACCTCATAGCGAATAGTCAGACGAGGACGCTAAAACAAAATGAAGCAAAAATTAAAACTACAAAAAACGTTGAAACTTCAAAAAATAATCGAGCCGAAAAATTCAATCCTGCTAAAATTCGGCAGCTACAGCTACAAAACTAAAAGTGGTATCTAAAAGTTATTATTTTATTTTAGTTGACTTTATGCATCTGTATCTACACACCACCAACCCTTTAATTGTCATCTCAATCAATTATTAGTATAACTAATTAATTATACTAATCAATAATTCATCAAGTCAATCAATCATAAATACCTTAACAGGCACAGGAGTGCTTTTATCATCTGTTCCTGCAGAAGCAGAGGATGCGGTAGCAGAAGCACCGGCACTCGCCGCATGAGGTCGCTTTTTGTCGACACCAGACCCAGTGGCGCCTGGAATAACAGAAGAGCCTGCGGCAGTGGGCTCTTTACTGGGGAGCTGCCCATTTCACCCCAGGCTGTTTAGGCTCACCCGATGTGGGGGCAGGTACGGGTTATTGTGTGCTTTCATGATGATGTGTCAGGTGGGGCACCACACCAGACGTGTTGGAGGGATGGTGTGGGGGTGTGCCTCCCGCTCCCGCCAGTGCCCCAGAAATTGCCGGGGGCATCATGGGGGGCCACATGTGGGGGACTGCGTATGTTGGGTGAAGAGCCCGTGGTAGCCATCACAGGGGGCAGGACTACTCCAGGGGTACCGGGTGCCGCCCCACCTGGAGTGGTGCCGGCCAGACCGGTTATAGGTGAGCTGACACCTCGCAGTGCGGCCTGTTGCTGTTGTTGTTGCTGTTGCTGCTGATGTATCTAAAAAATAAGCAATAATGTATAAAATGAAAGGTTAAAAGTATTATTGGGCCAAAGTATTAGGATTTTTAGTTTTGTCAATTACTAAGGAAAAAACCACAAAATCAGAAATTATGCGAACAGAAATGACCGGGCGACGCCGGGACGTTTTTTGCAAATCAGGCCCTTGTGGTCTGCAAATTTCGCACCGAAAGGACTACCCACTTTTTGGGTCTTAGGGTGTCTCCAAATTAGCCCAGTCAGTATTGATATATACCTGATGCATTGCCGCTTGCTGTTGCGAGTCTGCTGTTGTTGTTGCTGCTGCTGTGAAGGCAGCAAACCCCCAACGCCCCCCTCCAGACGGTTGAGGGCGCACCCATGGGGCCCCCCGCCCCAGGGACGGCCGGGCCCTGGGGTCCAGGTGGTCACTGCGTCCGGGAGAAATTGGGAAAATTCCCGGAGCAAATCCTCCTGACCATGAAAAAGACGGGCAACCTGCTGAAACACCTCATTTTCGGACAGCGTTTTCTGGCCCATCAAATGACCACCCTGAAATTTAAACAAAAAGCACAAGTTTATATACATAAGCCAAAATGTCAGCTTTCAGAATTTCAGCAATGTAACACCGAATTCTGACCTACATGTTCCTCGTGGCGTCCATTCATCTCTAAGGTTAGATAATTGACCTTTTCTTGGGATACTAGCCTGAGGACATCCATAGTATCTAAATCATGGGCGAAACGTCGCGACCCAACATTTAAGGTGGTGATTACCTTTGGTCACATAAAGTTTGCAGCATTATTACTCATTCATTACTTGGAGTTAAGAAGCCATTTTTATATCAAAATGGAGCTTGAAAGTTTCTCCTTTTAATGCATGCCACGAAACTAATGTTGCTTTTCTAAAATATTTTTAACACATTTTAGAAGAAGTATAATTTTCCAGAATTTTTGCAGACTCAAGTAAATTTTTTCGCGAGACATCGGTTATATCATTCGATACCTCCATCAAATAGCTGGGTACGATTTTTTATTTATTGTTAGATCGCTCTTCGTCATAGAGAAATAAGCTGAAATGTGAGCGTAACCTGGATTTTGCCTACTTTTTCCGAATTTGTCCAAGGGATTAGCTAGAAAGCAGCAATCGGGGCAACTAAAAAATCGTCCCTGGGTATATTTGTGCCGAACACATTTGTTCAGTAGCAGCCCTCTAGATTGCATGGTAAATGCTCCACAATCTTTGGAAAAAATTGGTCGTGTTTTTGCAAAAACTACATTTTTATGATAACAGCCTACAGAATAGCAATTGGAAGACGATCATGCGTCGGATAATTTGTCCCTGTGAGCCCTTCAGATCGATGCCCTTAGTTTGATTTTACGGCTTGCGTAGTTCAAGAAATGTTGGATTATTTGATTTCTGCAAAAATGACAAGTTTTCGACATCAAAACAAGAAAAACGGCTATATCTCACGGTAGAGAAAAGCTAGAAACTTACTTTAAAAAGCAAAAATGTGAAGCTCAATGAGATCTTTCGAATGAATAAGTCATAACTATATAGCAAATGCCAAACGTTCAGAAATTGGGAAAAACCACTCTGACCGGAAATCTCAGATTCTTGAATCGGGATTGCGCAGGAGGGTGTTAGAACGCTAAAAGAACTTAATTCGGAAAGTTTGATCAAATTTCATCTTGATTTGCGCCGCCAAATAACAATATGTGCCCAAAAGGAATCACCACCTTAACAGTTCCTGTAGCAAGAACGGGCCAATCATCTAACCCTAGGGTTGGGGAAGTAATACCGTATTCAAGTCAGAACTTTTGCTAAATGAAAAATAGGCCATGATTATGTACCTCTTTAATAGTACGCTGCTGCTTCTGATAGGTGTGCAGGATTTCCAAAAATTGCTTATAAATATCGGGCTGATTAACGAACCGATTCTGAAAAAAACGTAACAAAAATAAATTGCGTATGTATACAAATACAAGAATGAGAACATTAACCGAAATATTAAATGTCCTCTCACAGTTAAAGCTCAAACAAAATTGACAGTATACAAAAGAAAAACCATTTTCTTTAGACATTTATAATTAACCTTTCTGCTACTACTGATCATAATTTTTCTCT